>VZRI01002620.1:0-92340 GCA_013397515.1 Upupa epops
AGACCGGGGGTCTCGGGCATAGAGCCCGCCGCGGCCCGCTCTGGGCGGGGAGGGCCGGGCCGAGGGCAGGTTGCTGCGGCTGTTGAGAGAAAGGCAGCCAGGGCCGGGGCCTCCCCTCCTCTAGGCACATGCCGGCCCCAACCCTGCGGGACCGGCGGCTCCGGGGCAGGGAACCTTCTGGGAGCCGGAGGGGGCGGGCAAGGCCAGTGGAACAGAGGATAAACCCCCTCCCGACCCCCAGGAGGGTCACCCTGGTGGGCTTTTGTCCACTCTGCGGCTTAAACAGGCGGCTGGTGGGGGAGGCAGCGGTGAGGAGCCCGCTGATGGGGCTTTTTCTGTTGCTTTTGTTTGTTTAAACCTGAAACGCTTTGTGTGGAAGCGCCTCTGCCAAAGCAACCTGCTCCCCCCCGCCCCCCGGGGCGGCTTTGCCGGGGCGTGACGGACCGAGCCCTGGCTCGCAGTGTCCGGAGGCTGCCAGCCCTCCCTGCGAAGTCAATACCCACAGCAGGTTCCTAGTCCCGAGTTCACATGCTGTACCGGAAAAAAACGCAGCGGGTAATTTCTTCCTAATGGAATGGGTGTTTGCTGGCGGCTGAGAGAGAGAGACGGGCCGGATCGCACTCTTCCTTCAAAAAAAGTGATGGTCGCACCACACCCTCGCCCCTCCTGGTCGTGTTCCTTTCGGCCGCTTCGTGCTCTGCCTTCGGTTGGAAACCGGCGGGGGGGAGCAGAAGGAGGAGGACTGGGGAGGCAGGTTACAGCTCTGTTTGCCTGTGACAGCCCGCTCCCTGCGCCGAGGGTGGAGGCTGATCATGTGCGTGTTCCCGGGGAAAAGGAGGAAATTCACACTTGCTCTTGGCCTGGCCCTGGTCCTGGTTGTTTATTAACAGCAGCCTCTCAGAAATCACGTTGGCTCGGGCTGGGAGCTGGCTCTTGTTTGTGCAGCCAGGTGCTGGCTGCTGGAGTAGCCCTGAAAAAGTCTTGAAAGCAGCGCTAAGATTGCAGTGACATAGCTCGAAAGAAATTGCTTGGAGTCTGTTAAATTCTGCTCCTTGCAGCCTGTTTCTCAAGCGCCAGGATGGGAGTTTTCTGTGATTATTACCTACATCTTGCAGTATCTGTCATAATTAGAGCTCCTTGCTTGTATTGCTAGGGTTTCAACAATACCACCTTTGGCTGACCATTGCTTGTGCAAAAAATGGGCTGCTGCAAAAGCAGGCTGATGCTAGCATGACAGGCACTTCACGGTTGTGGTTGAAGGCACAGCGTGCTGTCTGTGGCTTGTTTTGTGTCTGATGAATGCATTTGTCCGTTCTTAATACCGCGTAACTCCAGCCTTTTCTTGAATTCTTTCTGCGACTGTGCTTCTGGACTGCCGTTAGTAACTAGTCTAGCAAATCGTACGTTTCTAGGCCAGCCTTACGTGTTTATCGTGATTAACTGGACTTTGCACAAGAGCTGCCAGCTTCACTGTAGTCGTTATGAAAACGACTAAGTTGCATTAGCCCCACACTTGTGCAGTGAAGCCTCTGGCCCTGCATAGGAGCACACGTTAGCTGTGACATCGATTTCAGTTGAGCTACTGATAGTAAAATCAAGAGCACGCGTATGGTTTTGAACGCTGGAGCATTTTAGACCACAGCCGGGCAGGACTGCAGGTGCGGTTACAACAAGCTGGCAGCAGTTGTATAAGATGAAGCAGGTTTTTCTTTCAGATGATGGCAAATACAAATGTTAGCAGTTTTCCACCTGTACCCTGCACTGACCCAGCTTTGGCAATCCTTCCATCCCAGATGTGTGATTCACATGGGTGCTGCTGGTCAGCTTAAATGAAAGCCCTTTTTCTGGACTGCTTGGGAGCTGACAATCCTCTGTTGTTCTCCCTGCTCTTGCTGGCTCAGCTTGACCACGAGTCGTGCCTTTCTTATGGTAGAGGCTGCAGCGAGCGTGCGTCTGTGAAGCTGCAGTAACCTGGATGTGACTCTGGTTGGGTGTGCCAAAGCTGGGTCGAGCTGGATCATTTTAAATCGCTTAGCCATGGTGGCTGGCCTGGCAGGCCCCTTTGCAGCTAACAAGTGCCCGTACAGCCAGTGAGGAGCTTCTGCTTGTGTGTATGGTGGTTAGACTATCCCCCCTAGATGTGTTGTGGTGATTGTCCAGGTGTTCTTACAGTGTGAAAGAATCGGGTTTAAGTGAGTTAGCTGTTCAGTTTTCTATATTGAGACTAGAATTTTCCAGAGGAGTTACCGCTCTCTCAGTCGTCGGTTTTCAGGGAGACTGATATATTCAGAAAAGTAAAGGAACAGTGAGATCTCCTGTAAGATGCCTCGTTCTGACAGCATAGTTTGGGCAGTGACAGTGAAAGGTATTCATGTGTGACCTGCTGCTGAACCTCAGGGTTACTTTGAAAGGCCTCCTTCTTTAATGAGACACCATTGTGTGAAATCCTTTGGGTCCTCCTCGCTGCAGTGGGGAGTGTAAAGTGTGAACATACCAAGGAGGACTTGGAAAGTAGTTTAGCTGTGTGGGTTTTTCCAGGAAAGTGCTTCATGGAACGAATCAGTTAGAATTCCTGTTAATATTTCATGGTGTAGATGAGTCCTAAGGGATTAGAGATCCACTTGTCTACTTGCCTCTTTAGACAGTCAGGCACAGCTTACTTCTTGAAGTATACTGCCGGTAAAATACTGACAAACAACAGCCTCTGTTGTAGACCTGTGTTCCTGACCTGTTCTGTGCTATCATTCGCTGGAGTTTTTCCCAGCTGAAGAGGGAGGAACGTTGCTTTCTGTTCCATGCTCACAGCTGGGGATTTCTCTGTATCCCACATGAATACTGAAGCCTCCTTCAGAGTGAGGGTTTCTTATCCTCCCTTCCCTTATGCTTTCATTCATGGACTGAGGGCAAGGTGGGAGTTGTAGTCTAGTTGGGTATTTACCTATTTTAACCCTTGTTGCTTATTAAAGGTTGGCATCGCAAATGTTTCGTTATTCAGGAAGCAGCTGACAGAAGCTCTGTTGTCTTGAGAAGCTTATAGGTGAAAAAACCCCAGCCTGTGTTTTGTTTAAGTTCTCGTTAATATTAGTGAAACTAGTGGTGTCAGGAATGATGCGAAGAGCTTTGCTAAATGGTTCTGTGATGCTGATAGGGAGTCAAACTCGATGAAGTTGTACTGTATCTAGCTCAGATGAGGAGGCAACTACCCACTTCTGCAAGTCCAGAGAAGATGCGCAAGTCTTTGGGGAAGCGTGGGTGAATTATGTTTCTGTGGGTAAATCAGCAGTGAAATAAAAAATGAAAGAGTGTTAGCTCTTTCTTTAATCTGTTTTCCTCTGTCCATTCCGCATTCTCCTAACTTTTGGATGTGTTTAATGTTCGCTTTGCTTCTTTCTTCCCCCCCCCCCCCCCNTGATGCTTTGATCTTGGTTTAAGTCTTGGGTGTTTATAGTACCCAGGCTTTCAGAAGGGAGTATGTTTGAGTTCAGGGTTTGGTAACAGGTGCACACCGTTGCTGCGGAGCCTCTGTGCAAGCAATTACTATGATTTGCACTGAGGTTGCTATTTTCAGTGAGGGTGCTGACTCGAGTGAAGTGACGGTGTAAAAGAACTGCATGCGGATGTTTTGGGGAGGAGAACAAGAGATTCAAAGGTTCTGTATAGTGCAGTGTGTATATTTTTTACTGTTGGATACAGTAAGTATAAATCCTCCTGACAATGCCTGGTGCCTGTTGGTTTCATTGCCGCAGAGGAGTCGGGCGTTACAGCTGTCGTTGTTCTTGATGGCAAAGTAAGAGTTTGTCATTAATGTACTTGTAAATAACTGTTTTGAAGAGAAGGGCTTCGTTTTTCTGAGCATGGTTTGTGGGTTAGGAATGTGATTTACACTTAATTTTAAGAGAGGAGGCTTTTCGGAGCAGGTGAGTGGCTTTTCAGTGGTGGCACAAGGGCTTGGGGAGTGTTGTCAGAAACATCGATCTGTTGTAGTTTTTTCTGATGGAGGGAGCTCTTCTAAGCTGACCTGATCTAGCTAACGCCCTTAACCAAAGGAGAAGGGTCTGACCAAAAAGAATGAAGAAATGGCTTGCTTTATGTGAAGAGTAACTACTGATAGAGTAGTTGACTTCCCATGACTCCAGTGGTGGGTGGGGAGGGAGGGAAGGACTTTGCAAGGTTTTTATGGGTGTTTGATTGTTATTTTTCATGTGGTTCAAAAACCCCTTGCCCAGGCTTTGTAGCCAGGTACTAGGGGTTTTGCTGTTTGGTGTGGGGTTTGTTGTTGGTTTCTAGTCCCTCCCTGTGTTGGTGTTAGATAGGCTTGGTCTGTGTTTCAATTGTTTTTACACAACTACAAATAACAATCTATTTGCAGAAGTTACCTTGGATGGCAGTGTTTTAAAGGTGATGTCGTTGTTGTCTTTGTTCTCTGCACTCAAGTCTGACTAGGGGTGGTAAGGAAGACCTGTATTACATGGAGCATCATCTTTTCACAGCAGGTATGCAAGCTTGTTATTTAAATCTAGTTAAAGAATTAAGATTCTTTTAGCAAACTACAGGCGGCTGAAAGTTATCTGTGGGGTTGCTCACCCACAGGCTTTTAAAAACCTGGCTCCTAGACTCCAGGAACTCATCACTGGCAATTCAAATCCTGCTGTGTGACAGGTGGAGCTAGGAGTGGAGGTCTGAGGGCAGGGAAAGAATTAGTGCGGAATGCTTGTGTTTCCTGCACACGTTGGATTGTGCAGCTTTCAGCTGTCACTAGTGCAGTGTCAGCAAGGCACGGAAAGGGGCTGATGAGTCCATCTGAAAATCCTGTACCCAGCTTTGGATGCGGAAACAAATTCTCTTTGCAGCACATTTACACCGGAGTTTAGACACTGGGCAGGTGTCAGGTAACCCTTAGGAACCGGTGCCTGCACTTCTCAGTAAGCGGAGTCTGTTCCAGTGGCTGCTGCCGCTGAACAGGCACAGTGCAAGACGGGGTGAAAACACCGAGTCTGTTCTAATTCTGCACTGAAATGGCTGCAGAAAAGAAGTGGGCACGGGTCTGCTCGCTTGCATCAGAAGGGTTATTTTCCTTCAGCAGACTAGAAGTGAATAGTGTGGTGTTTGCAAATGAAATATTATTGCTGTGTCAGGAGAGCTGTAAGTTTGAATGAAGACGGTGACCACAGCCTGAGTAAAATGATGTGAGAATGTTTGTAGGAAGAAACGTTGTGCTGTGCTTTTGATATTCCTCACGTAAGTTTTCCTCGAGGTAGCGGCTAATGAGGCCCACACAGTTCAGAGAGAGTGGCTTAAGAATTCCCTCCTGATGCTTGTTCCCTGCCCAGAATGCCACTGACAAGCATTACTTTACAGTTGAAGAAAACCCTAGTCCTCTGGCTATGTTAGGGATTTGCTTTGTTTCCTCAATTGTGGGTTTTTTCCTAACAGAACCATTTCTCTTTCAAAAAGATGAATAAACCAAATTGAGTGGAACACACTTTAGTTTTGAGGAGAGCTTTGCTTTATAATTCACAACCTTTTTGTTTGCTCCATAAGAAATACTAAATGAAGTGAGAGACACCAAACCTGAGCTGGAAGATGTTTAAAAATGAAGTGAACTGGTGTTTGTGATACCGATGGAGATGATAATAAACAGCTCTGAATGTGGCTTTGTGTCAGCATTTGTTTGGAGTTGGTTTGTTGTAAACGGAGGGCAGTGGGTTGTGGCTGTATGAAGTGCAGAGCAGCGCATGCAGAAAGAGCTGCTGCTTTTGAGCGCTGGTTCTGAGGATCTGGAGTTGGAAATCACGGGATGCAGTATTAAGTGCAGTGTTACAGTGAATTTCAGAGTTGGTACTGGAGTACGGCTGCACTGGAGTCAGCAGTGGTGTACATCTGCCTTTCAAAATGAACTTCATTCTTCTGGAAGCTTTTCCTGAATATGTTTCAGTAAAGCACTGCTTTGATAAGTCTTGATTCGGAGAGATTTTTAGGCTGGGAAGAATATTTACACATCAGATGCATGGGCTGGGGAACCTGAACACAAGTCGCAGGGGCCTAGGGAGACCTTATTGTGGCCTTTCAGTAATTAAAGGATGTCTAAAAAAAGATGGGGACAGTCTTTGTAGCAAGGCCTTCTGACAGGACAAGGACAAGGTTTTACACTGTAAGAGTCAAGACTACATACAAGGAAGAAATTTTGTGCAGTGAGGATGTGAAACACTGACGTAGGTTGCCCAGACAGTGATAGCTGCTTCATCCCTGGAAGCATTCAGATTGGATAGGGTTCTGGACAACCTGACCTAGTTGGAGATGTCCCTGTGTGTTGCTGGGGGGGTGGTGGTAAGGTTGTTACAGGAGATTGTGCTCTTCACAACATTTATTTTTACCTTAAAGTCATCTGATCAGCTGCTAGTGGCTTAATGCAATGGCATTTCAGGAGGTTTTTTAGCTGGATGAATGGTTTCAGTCACTGCTGAAACCTAACTCCATAGCAGAGTTGAGAAGTGCTGTGTAAACTGCAGGTGTGGTGCTGCTGCTGCCCTGCCTGTCCATCAGGATCAGTAACAACAAACGATGTTGAACTTGCATCGCCGTGGTTTGTGGAGTGTACAGTGCATTGTCCTTTTTGGATGGAACTGATCATTAAAAGTGAAAATGCTCAAGGGCTTTTGCTTTTTCTAACTGGTTGGGTTTCTCTTGCTCACTCTGTTTGCTTGTTCACTTCTGTTCAGGGAAGAAAATTCAAATGTACTGTTATTGAGATGCTCCTTTTAGCTTTATATTTTTGCTAAGCAGTCAAGAGTGTGGAACTGGAAGCTGAAATTGACAGTAGCACTTGGATTTTTAAGGTTTTCATTCAGCTCCGTGGCCTCTGTGAGGCAAGCGTGTGTATTTACCCCAGCTTGTCAGTGAGTGTTTTCTGCACCACAGTTGTGCATCGGACCCAGCTGTTTCTTCGTCTTGGTTTATGACTGACTGGCTTAGAAATGCTCTGCAGCTATCTGTTTTCCTTGGGGTGAATGTTATCAGGTAGGTATTAGTTTCTTTGTATGCGAGTATGAGAGCTCATAACTCTAGGTAATGACTCTGAAAGTGCCCCCCTTAGTCTTTAATTGTGGATAAAACTTAGCTGCTTTTCTGTAACCATCCCTGCCTACACAGTACCGTTCAAGCTGTCTTCTTGGACTGCATCGCATCTTGTGAGCTGCTGTTTAATGAACAAATGGAGATAGTTGTAGCATAACATTTTGCAGTGGGAAGAGAAATGTTCAATGAGATGGGTTGCCCTCAGTCATCAGACTGCAGTTGTGCCTTTCATTGCTATCTGGTCTGGTTCTCTGGTAAGTCAAAAACGTGCACTTTGACCAAAGTCTAACGTTCATCAGTGCTTGCCTGCCTTGCTGGTCGCTTCTTATTCCAGGTGACCTTTACTTTCTCCTCGTTCTTGCCAGGGAAGAAGCATTCTGGTGCCGCCTCCATTTTTGGCTTACAAAGAAGCTATCTCTCCTCACAGGAGAGAGGCTGTCTCTCTCCTGGTCTCTCTCAGTCAGTTTCGGTGTAGATTACAAGCTATTTGTGGAAATGTCTTTAGAGGCTGAATCCTGAAAGAAATGGGAAAGAAGTCCCAGATCAAATGACGGGGTTAGCTGCAAGTGCAGGTGGGACCTGGGGAAATGGAAAGACTGCTTTGGTACGCATTCCTTATCTGCCTCTGGACGTCATCATACGAATAGGAGAGTCTGTCAGGCTTTATGGTAGTACTGATGAATTGTTTACACTCCAGTGAGTTTGCCTGTGTTATCTGTCATCTCTTCCAGTCAAGAGCAGAATTTATCACTACCTTTGCAAGTTCTAAGCTTCCTTTAAATAGTGCTTGGTTTATCTTAATTACAAATGTGTTTCTAGTTTTACTCATGTATTCCAGGAGCGTAAGAAGCACTAGACTTTAGTTAATTGTTAGTGTGATGTTTCTTTTTGACAGTTAGAAGCCCTCCTGGTTTGGAGTGTAGTTGGAAATGGAGGCTCTGTGTGCTTATGAGGCTCCTAATGCGAGGTCGACTCCTGGGCAGATGTTCTAGACTAGGTTTTATTGCATACAGCAGTGGTTGCTCTGGGGTTGCTGGCAGGGTGAATGAAAAGTCATGCCTTATGCTAATGGCTCTAGGGTGGGAGGTTTGTGGTTCACTCATTTATGGGGTTTGTCGGATGCATGGGACTGTGCTGTAGCTAAACCCAAAGAGGATGGAAGTTCTTGGCAGTAACTTACTGTCCACTGCAAGATTACAGTCTCTGGGTGAACTGGTTTGAGGCATCACCTTGGTGAATAGTGTCCTGGGGCACAGGTGAGATCCTGTCAATTCAGTAGTGAAGGCACCTTTTCAGCAGGGGGGCAGGTGAAAGAATGAGCTGTCTGGCAGCAGTACTCATCTGACAACAAAGAGTGTCGCCCCCAGCAGGATCTGTAAACTGACATTTCAACATCTACCTTCTTCAGGTACTCCATGGGCTGTTTGCTGTGCTGTACTGCCTCACCCTTGAGTGTGCTCTGAGAGGCAAACACACAACGTCATTGCAGTGTCATGCTTTTTCACGTACTTTCTATTGCTCTCGAAGCCACTGCAAGGGCAGAGTCCACTTCTTAATGAAGATTACTGGCCGTGGCAATGCCTACAGCTGGACAAAGGAGTTCAAGCAGCAAAGAAACCCTCCCCCAACGACTACAAGAAGGAAGGGTCTTCTGCCCGCTGTAATGTATCAGCTTGGGATTGGAAAGGGCCTGCTAACTGTGGTGGTGTTCTCAATTTCAATAAAAACAAACATCCCGTGTTCTTCACTTAAAACACACTCGGGTAATATGGTCTGTGATGCAGGGCCCTCCTGGCCTGGGAGATGGTTATATGGAAGCAAACCAGGTTTACCAGGTTGTGTTTAGAAACCATTGCAGTGATAAAGTGGTGTTTATAGTATTTTGATGTTGAGCAGCCTGGCTTCTCTTGCCCTTTGATGTGTGTTTTGGTAAGATTTACTGTACTCAGATGATAGCCAGGCGTCGCATGCTGCTTGCAGAATGCTGGGGTTCTGTTTGGAAACACCCAGGTTGGGTCCCTTTAAAGTGAACAAGTGAACCCTTGCTGTGAATGTAGACAGAGAGGAGGTTTTAGAAGGGTTTTCTGACACTTTGTGTATGTGTTTTGGCTTTGGGAAGACTGGGATGGACTGTTTTCTATCTGGAAAAGGAAAAACATTTGAAAACTGATGGAAGGACAGGCAGTATTTGCTAATGAAAACACTGCTCAGTCCTGCTGATTGCTTGTGGTGGGTTGCCTGTGATGTCTTACGTTGCTGTATAGTGAGGAGACTCAGAAGCAGGATTACTTCAGATAACTGGATTTTGCAATCTAATAACTCTTTTTTCTTTGGAAGCTCTAACAAAGCGTAAACAACTGTTTCCTTCCACAGAAAATGATGACGTGTTCTAGCAAAGCCCATTTTGTTTGGTGCGAGAGATGTATTGGGGTGCTTTTGATAAAGAGTCCAGAAAGACCAAGCTTGTACCTACCGTTAACAAGAGTGTTGTAGTTGTTGCCATAGCGCAGTTTGCACTGTTATGGCTACCACAAGCCATTTTCAGGCAGGTAGGAGTTGATAACAGACTAGAAAAAACGACAAGAGAACAATGAAGTAAGTTCTTGCACTGACTCTTGGCATCTGCACAGTCATCAAAAGGCTTCACCAGCCCAAAGTGATGACATTACTGCAATGCCAGGAAGTCCTCAAGACATGAGCTGGGTTGCAGTCTGTCTCAGGTGTTCTAGCTGCGGAAGAAGAGAGATATTGTCTCTGTCCTAGAGCCCTGGTTTTCTGTTACCTTCTGATTCCTGCCTCTCTGTGTGTAGCTTTTAATGAAAGTTGGGTGTGCAAAGTGGGAACTGACCTTACAGTCAATTAACAGTGAGTAGCAGTCAATATTGACAATCTGATACCAGCTTGGTATCTTTAGTATTAGTTCCAAGTGAGTTGCTAGTATTTGTGATTGGAAATAAACTATTTGCAGTTTCCCGTGAGCTCCAGAGTGCTTTTGTTTCATGGTTTACTTTCTCCCTTGTGTTGAGATTAGGCGTGAACTTGGAAAATGAGTGCATCAAATTTGTGTGAGATCAGCCAGATTGGGAAACTTAGTCTTTTCCAAATAATCGTTGTTTGTCTTGAGTGATGTGTCAGGTGGCAGTGCAAAACTGCTGTGGGGTGAGAAAGCACACTGAAGCCAAGTATTGTGTGACAGGCTGATCACAGTAGTCCAAAGTTGGTAAAAACCTATTGAAACGCAGCACTTACCTTGAGTGTCGGTCTTATCTTCAGTGTTCTGCCTTTGTTTCCAGGTTTCTGCCCATACTTGCATGTGTGGATGCTTGTAAATATCCATGTATGTCCTTATAAACTCATCTAACTCTCAGCAGACCTGCCTGTGCAGAATTCTTCCTTGCTTTCCCTGTGCTTGCAATGCCCACAAAATCTCCAATTCACAACTCTGAACCAGACTCCCAGTCTTCTAATTAGGGTGGAAAAAGCAAATTGCAGCAGACTGCAGATCTGTCCCTCCTGCTGCTGAGGTTTCCGAAAGGCCCTGAGACCATGACTCTGTGATTATCCAGCTTTGGCAGTGCCTTCCCACAAGGTTACTGATCAGTCAGGCCTTCAGTATGTGCCATGTGGACTCTGGAGTGTGGAACAGTCACAGTCCTCTTTACAACCAGCTAGTCCCTGGTGGTGGCTGTGACTGTGGGGTTTTCTCCTGAGGGAATGTGTAGAAAAGGTGTTTACTTTGTTTGAAGGTGTGGTTGTCCTTATTCTGGAGGGTATTTCTCTTTCTATTATGCTTTCAGCTTGACTGTCAGCTGTTCTGGGTACTTGCTAGATAGAGACAGGATGCAGGAGACTCATTAACCTTCCACTCAATTCTTTACCTGATAAGAAGGGAATCTTGCACCAAGGGCAAAAATTTCCTTCCTAACCACCTAAAATATAGTAGGGGTGGTGCTCACAGCAGGTAGAGCTACATTTGGCCAAATCCTGGGGACAGACAGGGTGTTTCTCTGGTACGTGTCAAATAAACCTACTGCTCTGATTTCTAATTTCTGCCTTTTTCCTACTTCCAGTTGCCTTCCCTCTGTGGACCACAACATGGTCAGTTGTAGCAGAGTGAGATACCAGCATATTTCTGATAGTTAAGGTATTAAGGGTAAACGTAAAATATCGACTAGCTCTGCTCTCTGGCACGGCTGATGGATGCTGAAGTAATCTGAAGCCTTTTCCACCTCAGCGGCTGACAGGGAGGGTGAATATTTTCATATATACTTAGTATGTACCCTAGTCTGCAGCCACTTCTTCGATCCACCTCTTGGCACTTCTGAGGCACAGAAAGACACGTGCTAGTGTTGACCCTCTTCCTCCCATTGCTGCCATGGCAGTTGCCTGCTGCAACCTGAAACTGGCCATCTGGGACTTTCTACCTCTGTGTGTAGTGCAAGGCAGCGAGTCTTTTCCATATTTAAGTGAAACCTGTGTCAAATAAACCTACTCAAGTGTAGGTTTTGCTGCTGAAGCTTTCAGGCTTTGGTGGGGAAAGCTGCGTGTTTGCTGTGCAGAGGCTCATTGTGCTTTGCCTTTGTTACTGAGCTCTCCTGGTGGTTTGTGCCAGCACAAAGCATCATGGCAGCATGCAGTTTCATGTTTGCATAGAGTGTGGATGTAAAGCAGCGCTGTGAGCAGAACACACGTGATGTGAATTGTGTGCAGTGAGCAGTTTTTTCACACAGAGAATGTGTGATCCAAACCAACTGGAAACGAGTTGCATTGCTTGGGGTGGGTTTGGTTGTGTGCTCGGCTGTGTTTTTGCCTTAGCCTGTGGGCAAGAGGATGCTAAACAAGAGGAGCTTATTTAGATCATACTTACCTTCTACTTGCATGCAGTTGTAGCCTCTTCAGCTGAACCACATTGGATCTGTGCAGAAGACCTGGAGCATGTTCACATGGTGACGATGCCCCCAGGACGGTGGGGTAGGAAAGCAGCCGTGCAGATACATGAAGTAATGCTTTGAAAACTGTGGTGTGGGTTTGGTTACTAAAGAACAGAAAGGAAAGCCAGATTTTCACAGACCTATGCAGTTTGTTATTTGCTGGGTCACGGTGATTTGAGATGTCACCTTATAAAATACAGGGTGGAGGGGAGTTACTCACACTTGAGATGTGAGAGAGCGCCGTGCCAGCCCCGGTTTAAATCTTAAGCTGACTTGTATGGTGGAGCAAAGAATGCCCCTTTTCTCTCTGGTGCCTGTGTGCAGTGTCGAGCAGGTTGTGTGTCTTCACAGAAAATGAGAATCACACCGGTTTTTAGTTTGTTTTTTTCCTTTCAGAACTGCTTAAATACCCAGCCAACCGGAGACTGCCTCGTTTCAGGAGACTTAAGCTTTGAGTTTGATTAATGATTTCTCTTTTCCACGTGCATAACGTTCTGGTATTCAAACTTCTAGGGGACTTGCAAACTGCTAATTAAGAGAAGTATATCTGTTTTATTCAGCTCTTGAGTGAATGCTGAAGGTAGAAGTCTAAATCCCCAACTGCTTTGCAATAATAATTAAAAAAAAATAAATCTCTCAAACAAGTTCCTTAGCAGTACCCAGTCGTAAAGAAAGCTTGCTTCTCCCCGTGGATAATAACAACGGCGCCCAGCACGATGGTGTATAGCTAACCAAGCATATATGTGCACGCTTGGCTTGTATAGATATCCGTGCAAATAAAGTAGTTTTGTCTGCAGCAGCCTAGAGAAGTTTGCTGTTTGTTAAGCAAACCTGGGAGAGAAACAAGACAACAGCCAGCATTCATTAATGAGCTGGTGAAGAGGCTGGAAACTCCCTGTATTTTAAAGCCCCTTTCCACTTGTGTACACTGCAGTCCATCTGCTGGACGTTGGCAGGGCAAGGAGGTGGGGTGTTTGTCATCTTTCCTGTGACACCCTCCCTAATGAGAGGACAAGCCACTCTTCTGGTGCAGCTTCTTAGCTGCGATAGTCCTCGGTGGCTGCACAGACGCTTTGGGAAGCAGCGCCGGTTGAAGCCTGAATTGTTTCGCCGTGAGTCAGAACGCACTTGAAATCTCGCTCGGTAGTGTCACTTCATTACCGACGCTGTAGTATCCGAGGGAGCCAAACCGAGTTACTAACTGCTTCTGTAATCTGAGCCTGTTTGAACTCGAAATAGTCCTGTTCACGGTTAATCATCTGCATTAATGTTTGCATTGCAGCTCGCCCTTGGTCCGGGTGCCGCTGGAATGGCAGTCCCCTGATAAGAGCTCTTTCGGTAGAGTTGTCTTGTAGATGGAGGGGAAAAAAGAGGGCTTGTAAGTAAGCAACTGCCTTCCATTTCTGGTTGGTTTTTGCAGTGCACCGACGACAAATGAGAGGTGGGAGTTCTTTGGTTGAAGGTAACCAAACATTTTCTAAACCGTGGCACTGGCTGCAGAGCTACCCACAGGGCAGGAGTGCGGGGCTTGCTGAAATCACGGGTGCACGAGCAGAACGTTGGTGACTGCTGATTAACACAGCTGTAGAGACCGGTTTTGTTACCCAGTGCTACGTGATAAAACCGGTCATTTGTTGTCTTCTACAAGAAATCCTTAAAATAGAGCCTGTGGCTCTGTCTAAAGCATAGCTTTTTGGGAATGCAGAGTGCCCTTGGCAGGGTGAGATGGGCGCGTTCCCCAGTGCAGACTAGCCAGGGAAGCGTCTCGCTTTTCACGGTTTTTGAGGATTTTAAAAGGAAAATAAGGCGTCTCTTTTCTCCCTGTCAGAGACAGACTGCACAAAATGGAAATGTTGTGAATTGCAAAATAAAATCTGCTGCTGTAGATTAAAGGGCTTAGGTTGCGGTGTCAGACTGAAAAGCATTCAAAACATGGTTTTTTCCCTAAAGCTACAGTGTGTTCCAGGGGATAGGAGTTTTTCAAGTCGTGAACGAATTTTTGTTAAAGGTGTGTTTTCCCCTTGCTTTAATAACAAGCCTATCTGATCAGGCTTTGATTACTGCCAAAGTCTGCTCCTCCCGTAGCTTTCTTCTGTAAACAAGCACAGAAATGACCAGGGTTACTGAGGAGGAGTGCTGCGTAGCCTGTGGCACCGGGAGGCGTTGATTTCCATTTAAAGTTCTTGATCGCAGCTTTAAAATGAGTGTATGCTGGGATTACCATTCCTGGCTGATGCTGCAGATTAGTCTGGCTGGCTGTACTAGAGTGGCTGTGGCCAAACGGAGCAGCCCGCACAGTGGACACCCATATCCCTACAGAAAAAATGATACCTGCTCCTTCTTGTTGTGCAGCAAAACCTTGGAAACAGTTTGGCTTTGGGAGAAGGATGCTGTGTTTCTGTTTATTTGCCTGCCTCTAGCAATTTGAGACATTATATAGCCTAAAATCTTAGGCTGAGGACCTTACGGAGGTGACATCACTGCAAATTAACCTCTTGAGAGAGAAAAGTGTTTGTAGTTGGCTGAGACTTCTGTGTAGTTTGACCATGTGTCTTCAATGTGTAAAGGCCCAAATGTGTTTATGACTGTACGGCAGTTTGATTCCAGGAGAAAAGACAGTTAATCAAACTGTTTAGTGAATCTCATGAGTCCTTATTTCACTGTATATGGTTTCCATAATGAAACGCTCCTCTGCTGGCCTGTAACTTCTGGGGGCTGGAATGTGTGCTGTCTCTTGGATATGCATTTGAAAGCTGTGCATTGAAACAACAAACAAAACCAACTGTTCTTCTCCAGTTGGTGTAGAGGACCCCTTAGCAGTTCTAGTTCTTCAGTGCTCAGGTAGCTCACTTAGTGCTCACGACAAGATAATTTAGTGACCGCATTAAATACTTGGAAGAGGAACCGATAGGGCCTGTGGTAATAGCTGCCCTCTCTGCTTTCCAAACTCTGACAGCAAGCACCAAGTGTTTAGAGTGCTGGGATGTAGAGACTCATCCACATGACTTTGTGAGCACACAATACATAGCCTTCAGATACTTAGTGATTACCTGACAACAGCTAATAAATGTTGAGTAGGTTGTAAAAGATGGCAAGGTACTTCACATGTCAAAGGCAGCGCTGGTGAATTACCCCGTTCTCTGCACGGGAGCAGTCCTTTCCACTGCTCTGGGTATCCACATTTAGAAACTCTTTGTTACTGGCAGGTAGAGACCACGTAAGCTTGACAATGAAATGTTGTTAGTGCTCTGAGAAGGGGTGAATATTTACTTGACAGGTTTTGCTGATGAAATAATTGTCAATGAGTTTATAGAACCAGTGCCGTGAGAAATTGACTGGATGCAGTTCCTCGGCCTCTGTTGTATAAACAGGATCTCTATTGTCATACAGCTGTAATTACATGGTGGCGTGTAGAAAATAACAATGTGATGGTTTTCTCTTGCTACATACACCTTACTAGGTGCACGCTGCTGTGCCAGCTACATGCAGTTCAGCCCCTAACATCTCTCCCCTGCAAATCAGTGAAGTGAAGGGTAAATTTAAAGTTAAATTTACCAGTTAAATGGGTGCCTGGTGTTTTTCTCCTCAGACTGAGACTGTTCTGTTTCCTATTTTTAAGTGTGCTGGAGGAAGGCTGGTCCTCTGAACCATTTTGTGCACTTAGGACCTTTTATTTCAGTTCGGTTTCGTGTTCTTAAGAACATGGACAGACTCTCCTCTTGGTGTCTGAATGTCAGATACTGTTGGGGCCTCTTTCTCTCCTCCTGCCCTCTGTATAAGCACTTGTCTGAAGTGAGTGGCGGAGAGGTGTGAAAGTAGACTGGCAGTATAATTAGACCAGTGTTCCTCTATTATTCTCTTGTTCTCCTTTGTGTCTGGGCTGTGGCTCTGCCCAACTTTTCTTTCACTGCCTCTTTCTGAGCTTGTTTTCTTCTCTGCTTTGTGGTGTTCTCCTCAGAATCTGCTGTGGTTAGCACGTGGTGATTGTTATTGGCAGTAGTATCAGGACCCACTCCAACCTTCTGTGCCCCATGTTCGCTGTAGCAGGTAGAGGCTAGCAGCGGATGCTATTGATGGTGCTGAATCACTTTCCCTGTTGCACTGAGATGCTTGTCTGGAACTTTGGAACCAGGCTGTCTTTAAAAGTAGCTATACAACCTAAAGAGATTCACCAGCATGGGGATGTAGGGCGTGTGGGGGATATTTATATCTCTTTAAAGACACCTCTTCTAAACTTTTGCCTTAAATTTCTGTGTTTGTCGTGTGTTTTCTGATCATTCATTGCTTTTGGAATGAAGAGTGATCGACACTTACAGGTTAAAAGTCTATCTAGTGAGAGCAGGGGAAGGAGGTTGGAAGTAGATGGTCTCTGAGATACCTTCCATCCTAAACCATTCGGTGGTTCTACAGAAAGTCATCCTGAACATTCCTGAGGAGCTGTTTATGTGATGAAATATCACTTTGTATTCCCACAGGAAAAGATTAGTTAGAGGTCTTAGCACCGCTCAGGAGAGAAAGCAAGCCGGTCTTGGAGCCAGTCGACAGTGAAAATATTGTCTGAAAATATTTGACAAATATTTAGGCTTGCAGTGGACTTTATCCACACTGATGGTGAAATCATTGCACAGGTCACCAGCTACAGATCTGTCCTGCAGAGCAAAACTTCTCAGCTGCCGGTGAACAGTCAGGTAGTGGAATGGATTGTACTGGGAACTTGTGTGGTTTCCATCCCTGGAGATTTTTAACACCAGACTGGACAAAGCTGCCAACAGCCTCATCTGACCTCATAGCTGACCTTTCTTTCAGCAGGAGGCTGGACTGGAAACTCCCGAGGTTCTGAATTATCCCCAAATTATCCTGTGATCCCAGATGGAATCTGGGATGGATGGCATTGCATCAGTTGCAGAAATAACTCTCGGTGTGTTACTAGTACAGTCTGTGGTCTCCAGCAGTGGGATTCGTGCCTGAGCAGAAATTTGCAGATGTTATGCTGACACTTAATCCGCTTTGTTTAGCTTTTATCACCGTGTACTTTGCCATGGCAGTGGTGACACACATGCTTGTGGGGAGCAGCACAGCGCAGGTTGGGACATCTCCTTGTGGTCTTGTCCTCTGTTACTCTGTGCTTGGGGGTCAGGTTGAGTTAACGAAGGACATGTACTCGCACAGCTGGTGTAGTTGTGTAATTAGTTTGTCCTCCAGAGGTGTTTATGTTTAATATGATAGGATGGTTTGGTTTGTAAGAGACCTTGAGAGGTTGCTAGGCTAACCTCCTGCTCAGAGCAAGGTCAGCCCTGAGGCCCCATAAGGCTTTACTCATTAACATCTTGAAAACCCGTAAGGGCAGGTACTACACAACCTCTCTGGTTGTTCCCACCCCCCCCCACTGGTCCTAGTGGTCAGAAAGCTTTTCCTTACATCCAGCATAAAGGCTTTTACTGTGTCTCTGTATGTCCATGGTCTCTTGTCTTCCTCCCATGCACTGCTGTTCTGATTTCCATTTAAAAACATGGTTAAAAGTGTTTCTCATGCACTCTGGGAAGTAAGTAGGGAGGACTGGTTTCTCCCACAAGTTCAGAGGTCAGGAGTTCCTTGAGGAAAATATCTTTACAGAAGTGTCTTTTCACAAATGGAACTGTTCAGCTGAAGACAGCAGTGTGCACTGGGGTGGGGTGGGGGGAGACTGCCTGTGTTACGACAGCGTGAAGCCTCACATCAAACACACAGCTCTCACAGTTGTATTCTCTAAGATCTGCTCTCATTAGGTGCTTGATTCCAGACCAGAGTGGATGGGGAGGATGACGAAGAAAGCAGCATTACAGAGGATGATTATGGAATGATTAAGCATTCAGCTCTGCAGTTGCCTTTGTTCCTTTCTCCTAAAATCACACGCCCAGTTTTGTAACTGGAGATTGACTGACCTGCCCTCTGGAACTTCCTCACGCTGCTGTAAGCAAGGAGCAAGCCACGAAGAAATGACAGGGTGGTACTGGTTTGGCTGTGCTGATCTGGTGGAGCAGATTGCTTTTGATGCCTCAGTGAGAAGTGAGGAAGTGACTCTGGCTACTTAAAACTTTGATCACATAATCACCTGAATCAATCCCATGGTTATCTCTGAAGCCCTCTGCATGAGTAAAAGTGAAGCCAGATTCTCATCCTACCAGCCCGTGCAACACATGAAATCTTGATACCATTTGAAAGGAATGAAAAAACAGTGTTTGGGTGGAAAAAGCTGCCAGAAGCAGGCGTTTTTCATTAAGCAGAGCCCTGCACACTGCATCTGATCAGAGACTGCACCCAGAGCGTTTGGGAGGGTAACTTCAACAGCTGCAGGGCAGTAACTCGGCCTCTTTCTGTGACCTCGGCAGATAGCTCGGCACTGTTGTTCGCAAAGCTGGTTGTGGTTTCTGATCAACTTCCTTTGGACCAGGAGACACCACGGTTGTATGTTACGCTGCTGCCGCGTGGTACCTTTCTCGGGATTATTTGTGCTGTTATGTAGAGAACTGCCAAGGAAATGAGGAGCTTCCTATGTAATCAAGTGCTGCTTCCTCTGTGGGGAATAGAGCTGCTGGTTACTCACAGTCCTAGCAGTTGCTTTGTTGTCCTGAGCATGGAATAAGCTACTGGAGTGTTGGGAGGGGAGGAGAAAATGCAGAGGCAGTGGCTGACATGCTGCAGTGGTGGAGGAGCACGTTTTGCTCCCAGTGAGGAGGCTTTTGAGTGCCCCTTTGCTCGGATGGCTCTGTGATAGTGTGGTTAAATGGGACTTCTAAAAACATGTTTCACCCACCCAACCTCTAGGCTTTCTTAATTGTGATCACTTCCTCAAATCTCATTTTCTCCTGATTTTGTTTACTTTCCTCTGCTGTCCTGTTTAATTCAAATGCTGCTGCTGTGATCTCTGCGGGACATTGGAGACTTTAAAGCTTGGGCGGTGTTTGTGTGTGGACAACAACTGATAGTGTTCTGCAGGCCTCTTGGCACCACGAAGTGATTGCTCCACCATTTGTGTCAGTCCTGCTTTGACTGTATCCTTGTCAGTATTGTTTGTTTATGTGAAAAATAGTTCAGGGGCTGTTGGCGGTGGCCGGTGATTGTAGCTCTCAGGTATTCTGAGCTCAGTGGCTCATGATGTTTTGGGGCTCATGATGTTATTTTCAGTTAAAATAGCATCACCTTGCTACTGAGGAGCTCAGCTTTTGTTTAGTTACTTGTGGTTGAAATAATAGAAGCTGGTTTTGTTTTTGTGCAGTGCTGCTCTGAGCCGTGAGGTGCTGCACCCTCTAGTATTACAAATAGAAAAAAGACTTCCATTCTCCTCAGTTAAACGATTTACTAAGTGAAATGAAGCCTGGGTTTATTTTAATGGCCTTTCTTAGGCCTGTTACACTGAGCTTCAAATACCATGCTACTTTGATAATGCTTGGTTTGCTGAGCCTTAGACAAGTGGAATAGATACTTAGTCGGGGATATTGGAGTATTTGAACTCCCCTAGATAACCAGCTTATGCTGCGGGATGCTGCTACAGCAGCCTCTGGCATACTCTGCCTTGGTTGAGGCTCTGGGTCTGCAAAGGCGTTCCTTGCTTCTCTAAACTGTCGATCTCGGTTTTATTCTGTGCCAGTAGCTACACGAGGGAAAAGGGTGGTGATGAGATTTCATATTTACAGCTTGAACCAGTAAAATGTCTTTTGTTCAGTGAAAGAGTGCTCCCCTCACCCCTGCTTCAATTCAGCGGGGTTTCTAATCCCTCTTTTATGCTGGCATTGGGTGACATTCTTAGGAAAGCTGGGGTGTGAGGATTAATTCTCCTGGGGCTTTTCTCTCTGAACTAACTCATTAGAGTTCACCTAAATGCTTGCGATGAAGCAATTGAAATGCAGCTGCAGGCGGGGGTTGGTGGGGAAAGGGAAAGCCCCTTCATGTGCAGCTGCTTGTGGCCACTGGATTAGTTTAATGCCACACTCTCCTTTCCTGCCAGGGACAAACAGGATGTAACCTTCCAGTAACTGACAGTTAGGCACTCGTGGGGAGTTTCTTTCAGTGTCCATGTGAATACTGCATTCTGTTACTAACATGGTGGAGATAGAACAGACGGGAGCATTCCTGTGTGGAGATGGAACCTGTTTGTAGAGCAGCAGCTTTCATTCAGCCAGTGGACTTGCTTCCAGCCTGACAAGACAGGCAGACACTATTGTAGATAGGAGTGAGCTTCACTATATGAAGGTTCTGCAGGTACCTTCATATGCAATAGATTGATGTGTTTAAGGCTACTTTGAAGTAGTGTCTTAATTAGAGGGAGAAATTTGCCGTATGAGCATAGTCATAGCCTAACAGAACGGTGAGTGCACAGTCACAGTTGGTCGGGAGATACTGTTGATGGTGTTACTGCAGAGAAAGCCCTTTTTAATTTGTCAGCAGTTGGTTTTAAATGCCACTAACCGAAGCCAAATGTCATTCACCAGGCGCAGTGCTTGATGAAATTGTTGCCAAAGATTATACAACAGGATTAAGTGGGATTTGCAGTGAGAAGGCAAATGAACTGAAAAACAGATGAATTTTACCCAAGTATTGCCACTACTGCAGTGACTTCTTTTCAAGCTCTCTGTGCCCTTGCTACTCCCATTAACCACCATTAAGATAACGAATGACATGAATAAACTGCTGTATAGATTTTTAAAAATTACCTGATTCATCTGTATAAAAAAGGCAAGTAATTTAAAGTAGTCATTCCTGGAGGTGGATTGGAATGGCATAATTGGAAGAAAAAACCCCCAAAACTAGACAAACCTACCCCCCAGCCCACTTTTCTGGATGCTCCCTCCCGTTTGGAGGTTGCAGTGTGGGCCCAGTATTTCTTCTGTTTGTTCAGAAAGGCTATAGTTAATTCTTCTAACCACATCTAAAACCAAGTAGCATTTTCAGGGCCCTGAGTGGGTTCTGTCTGTAGTGAAGGAGTACTCTTTTCTGCATGTACAGCAGGAGCAATTGCAAGGAGATTGCGGCTTCTTGAGGGTGTGCTCAAGAAGAGGCTGTGTACAAGCGGCCGTGGTTGTGTCTGGCTGTGAAACAGCTGATCTCACTGCATGCCATCCATGCGTATTTGGGGGGGGTTTTGCAGAACTGATATTGGATATTGATGATTGTATAGCCTGAAGTGTTTGTTCTGATCTGAAAAAGAAAAAGGTCTTTCAGGTAGAGAGGAAAAACAGTAACTTAAAGAGAGATCCTTTTCCTTAGTTGCAGTGTTTGTTAGAACAAGATGGCATTTGAGGCTCCATCCAACCTGCTTGGCTACCCTGATATGCTTGGAAAATAACTTGTTGAAATCCAGTCAGAAGCTGGATTTGAATGGCTGTGATCTGGGCAGTGTGAATGTGGTGATTCTAGGCAGAGCTCAAGACAGCGCGTCAGTAACTGCACCAGCGAACGATGGCAGGGTGCACATCAGTGTCTCTCCAGGTAGCAAAACAGTAATAAGGTGAACGAAGCTGGCAGCGGTCCAGTGCAGTTCCTGTGTTCTCACGTTGCTTTTTGGCAAGATCATGGCCCGCTGTAAAACCTTCAGCAATGTCAGTTTGGCAGCGAGCTCTTACCAGTGCTACAAACCAGGGAACACAGGTTGAGGGGGTTTGTGGTGTTTGAGACCCTTTTCCTCCAAAGCGGGTGGTGTGCTAAGGTGACGTTCTGGTGGGGTGTGAGTTCTGAGTCTTGGTTGGTTGGTTTTAGGGTTGATTGGGGGTTTTTCCCCTCAAATCTTCAGAAGTTGGGTTTGATTGAGTTTTTTTTCCAAGTAGGTTCCCTGCTGCAGTTTGTCTGCTGCAGGAGAAGCAGGTGCTTGTTAGCAATCCTGCTTCTAACTCCTGACTAATGAGCCTGCTTGCCAGAGCGCTGGCATGCCCGGTATCAGATAGCACCCATGCTTGTCTAGTTCAGTGAGTGTAGCTGCACGTCTTAACCCTGTGTGATGCAGCTTCCAGCTCATCCCCCAGGAGTGAGAGCGTAGTGTAACACAGGCTTGTTGTTGCAGAGTGGAAGTCGGGTCAGTCTTTCTTGGCTGTGTCAGCAGAAAAACAAACATGAGCTGACCTCTGGTTGCATTATAGAAAAATCACCCTGTTTTTATGATTTGTTTTGGTACTCTAATGCTTCATAGCTAGGCCTAGAGCTGAAGTATTAAAAAGGCAGTGTTGGCTACACAGAATTAACCCAGACAGCTGGTTATTTAAAGGGTTGTTGCTGTCACTGCTGTCACTGTGCTGGTGCTGTCGTACAGTGAGTTTATTTCCAATGTAGAGCTTACTGTGAGAGCAAGTACAAATACTTTGTTCATTTCTGTTAGAGATACCTATTGCTTCTTGAGTGAGAAGGACCTTTGTGGACTGCAGTAGTTTCTCTGATAAACTTGAAAACCTCTTGTACTGTGGTTTTTATGGATCTAAGATTATTCCTGGCAAGCTCTTCTAAATTTTACTATAGAGGAAATAATGTTGATCTTCTTAAATTGTAGATAAACTCTTGTCTCACTCCAGTGTCCAACACCTTGCAGTTTGTGGTGGAAATACCTTTAAGACGACAGCATTCTAAACTCCGAGGCTGCCAGAGAAAGGGATCTGTTTTCCTGTATGCCATGTGTGTGTTGGGGAGCCTTTCAACGCTTTGCTGTTTCTGTAGCAGGCCACAGTTTCTACTGAGATCATCAGTGCTGCCAGTCTCTGCTAGGCCACACTTCTGCCCTCTCACTGTCAGCATCCTCAAGAGTTTTTTGGTGATGCTGCTGCTGGCTATTACAGAATCTTGAAATGGCTTGGGCTGGAGCAGCCTTGGAGATCTCTGTAGAAACAGCTTTAGCGACACTGTTCTGCTCCTAGTGTATAAACACTGTGTGAGAAAAGGCAGGTACAGTTCGGTGTTGCCTGGGTGCTGTCAATGATGGTGACGATGATGTTGATAACCAAGTGTGAGAGTAAGAACAGTCAGATCAGTGGATAGGTGAGCTGCTGGCTCCTGTATTTCTGCTCCCTTCTTTGCTCCGGTGCTCGACTGGCCAAGCCGGCACAGCCTGCCCGAAACAAAGAGTGAAGCAGTACCTGCTGGCTTCCAACTCCATAAATCCCTGTTCAGGGTCCAGTATGTGCTGACGCCAGTGCAAAAAGGGGAATAAAGCATCTAGCTTGGCAGAGGCAGCTGCTTCATGGTTTGTCCAAGTGAATGCAAGGTGCCAACAGGACAGTTTCATCCAACTGCTGAGCTGTACAGCTTCCTCCCCATTGCGTGGAGTGGGGGAAAAACACCTTCTGAGTTAGGTAACCTGATTCATGTGGCTGTATGACTGCAGAATGCGGGTGCCCAGCACAAGGGAGAAGGTGAGGGAGAGCACAAGGGAGAAGGGCTCTCTGCATCCCAGGCAGTTTCTGTTGCTTTGAAGTGATCGTGTCCCTACACTTTTAATGTTGAAGTAACAGCTGGGGTTTGGTTTATTGGGTTTGGTTTCTTTGCAGCCTGATTGATGCCTGAAGATGCTCAAATACAGGAGTTCCAGGCCTGCAGGTGCTCATGGTTGGGGGTGTATTTGGGGTTCAGTTAACCGTTGTAGACTGTATTTTGTAAGTACAATCTCCATGTGCTCTGTTAACAGTGTGAAATCATGTAGTCAGCTACAGCTTAACAAGCAGCATCCTGCAGGTGGCAGGCAGTTGCTCTGTGTTGCAAGGGCTGTTAGGATTTTCCCAAGCAGTTACTGCCAGTTTGAAAATGAGAGGGACAAGGTTAAGCCTGTAATGCTTTTGGGGACCACCCCTGGCACCCTGTGATTTGTGGTTAATGGTAGCTGCTTCTGGACTCATCAACCTTGAGTGAAGACGCTTGCTTCATGCTGCTTGCACAACAGCATCTTTTGTAGATGTTTCTGAAGAGCGGGGTGTTCTCAGCGTGGAGCACGCTTGCCGCCTGCATACTGCTCTGGTGGCTCCTGAACACACAGCTCTGGAAACACCTTGCTGTCGTTGTTGTTTGGAAGCAGGTAGGAAATACTCTGGGCCTTCTTGCTCAGGTATCTGGGTCTGTTCTGAAGTAATCTTCTGAACACGGAGGTTTCCTGTTAAGCAGGAAGTGCTCCGGATTACAGGAAGGTTTGTTTTGTCCCCAGAGTTGTTCTATGAATAGTTTGTCTTGCTCTGGGGGCAGGCAGGCAATGGGAAGGGCAGAGAAGGCAGGTCAAGTGTACAGGAGAGCGTTTGCCTTGGTGATAGGTCAAGGGTTAGGCTGTGTTTATGACAGTAGATCCTTGTCTAGGATAGGTATTGGTCATGTTTAGAGATGTGAATTTAGGCATTAGTGTAGGGTTTGTGGTTTGTGTTTGTGTTTGTAACACGCTAAAGCAGGGTTTGCACTGACTTCACTGAATTATGTCCATCTTGTGAAAATGTTGGTAGCCCCTCTTGTTGTTTGATCTTGAGGCTTTTGTTCCACGCTGTAGCAGGTCCAGTTCCTAAGATGCAGTTTTCTACAGGAAAACAACAAGAGGATTTCAGGTGGTCATGTGCCCTGTGCTGCAGGTCATCGACAGTTCTCTCTGATAGGAAGCTCAGCTGCTGGTCCCAGGAACATTACATTGTGCAGAAATCATTGTACAGTGGAATAGCTTTGTTGTTCCAGGTGCCGAGGGTCTGGAAGAGGAAATAGAGCTGATGAAAATGACTTTTGTAGGAGCTGTATTGTCCGCTCTCTCCTCTCGGAAGCATTTAGGGCATTCCATTGTTCATCATGATGATGCGTTCGCAAAGGTGTCTGTAGAGCCCTAGCCTAGCAGGAACACCGCCTTTCTTCACTACTTGGCAGGAAAGTTTAAACAGTTGACAAGACTTCTAAAATGTAAAGACTGCTTGGAACTCTTTTTTTAACAGTTGGCTGTAGAGGGTCCTCCATCTTTCAGGTTCAAGTTGAGAATTCACCGCTGGGAACACGTGCTCGAAACCTAGCTCTCGAGTAAGGTCAGCACTTCCTCCCTCAGTGATTTAATGTGCTTGGGGTGTCGTGTATTTATATAACTCTCTTCTGAAATATTCACACATCCATCAGAAGGGCACAGGTTTGCTGCGTGCCTTGCTTTGTAGGGGCGAAGGAAGCCATTCAGTTCTACTCCGCAGACTGCCACCGGGTCAGGTGCTAAGGGGTTACGTGAGTGCCTCAGCACGTCCCGCAGAGGTAATGGTGCTGCTGCACTGACCTATCCATCAGTGCTGTGACCTGCAGTCATTGGAAAGCAGCTTGTATTTGCTTTCATTCTAGCCACTGGGCATTGGCCTTAGTGTGCTGTGTGTTCTGTTGGCAAAACCCTGAGCAACAAGGGTGTGTACCCGAGCAATAGTCACAGCTCTTCTGGGGGCTTTTGCCTGAAGAGTGTGAACGGGGCAGGAAGAGAGATGGGAGGTTCTTAATGCTGGCCTTGGGGCTTCCCAGACGCAGTCATGCAGAATGCTGCTCAGAAGGCAGTGTTATCAATGCAGCTAAGAGAGAGCAAAGATAGGCTCCGGGGAGGGTTACAGACAAGGAGTTCTGAATGGAAACTCATGTTCTGCTGGTCAAGAGGTGGAGTAGCGTGGAATGTGCTTAAGCATTGAAGTGTTGCATTGTGATTTGATATGGGTGGGATAGTTGAAAGATGAGTAGGCTCTGCTTGACTTGCGGGAATAGTGATCGTCTCATTCATTGCTGTGCCCTACATTTGGGGATAGGACTCCCTTATTTCAGTTTTGGGTACTTGAAAGCAGGGGTTTCCTTTCCCTCAGGTGGCTGTGGCTGTGTTTTACTGCTCCTGGCTATTACTCGTTCTTAGCAGAAGCCTCTGATTCTTCAGCAAGTTCAGGATTCCCTGCTGCAAATCCTGTTGTGTCGTGTTGCAGACTGCTTTCAAACCTCACTTTATCTCTTGGTACTTGTTTTCCATATTCCCTATTGACTCTCTTCTTTTTGTGTGCAAAGAATGGGGTAATGAAGGAAAAGGTGACTTTTTGAGGGGGATTTCAAATAACCAGGTGTTAAAACACCCGAGTTTTCTGTAGCTGAAGACATTTCGTATCCGTACGTATCAGCCTCTTTAATCAGAGGGGGAAGCTCAAGACACACTGTCACTGATGCGTGTTTCTGCGTGACAAGCACGCCTTGCAGTTATATCTTGTTTGAAAGCAGAAATAGCTAGTTACACTACAGTGAGTAACCGGGAGCTGCATTTAGAGATCAAAGAAACCGTTTTGGGGAAGTAGGATCACTTTGCAGAAGCTTGGGGAAACCTGATGCTTGTCAGTGTGTCCCAGTTTCAGTTTTGAATGCGCCTCCTGCCGTCGCTGTGGCTGGTGTGTGAAAGCGGGCTTGCTCCCTGCTTTTCTGCTGCTTCCCAGTCGATGATGCTGTGACGTTACCGAGGAGGATGGCAGCACCGCGAATGCCGGTGTTCTCTAAGAATGTTTTATTCAGAGCTCTGCGCACGATGTTGTGGAATTCTGAAGTCTTTCCCCCCCGTGAAAGTGCAGTCGCAGGAGTGCCGTTCTGACATTCCCTGTGTTCTCTACTGGGTTTTTCTGGAGGTGCCCTTTTGCAGCGTGTTTGCTTTGAAGCAGCCACTGCTGTCATGGACATTTCTCATGAAGTTGTAGCTCAGGTGTTGAAACACTTCTGTCACCTCTCCTTTAGTGCCTAATAAAGAGGTGATGCCACTGGCTTGTAAAGTTAGGAAACCATTCCACTGGCTTCTGGTTGTTAGGTAGGCTGGAAGCTCCTCCGGAGCAGGATACACTTTTGGAAACCACTCAAGTTCTTCTGATAGTGGTGAAGAGTAACTGAGGAAATGGTCTTATGACGGGAAAGGCTTGAAAAGAGCTGACTTTTGCTAGGTGCTCTTCAAAGTTCATTTTACAGCCGAGGTGATCAGAATAAAATTGTTGTTAAAATTGGCTGGGCTGTTGCAGGCAAAGTCTGTTCTGTATCTTCCCACTCCTGCATAGGGACCTGAGGACTTGCAGAGCAGATCCATCAGATATCCACGCTGGGTTGCTGGTGATGCGTGTGAACTCCCAAGAGGAACTTCAAAGAGCACTGGAACGCTTATGCAGTCGGTGGTTATTGACGTTCAGAAAGCGTTTTAACTTCTTCTTGATAATTTATGAATGATGAGAGATAGATGGTTTGGATTGGCTTGTGCATGTCTTGGGGAAATGTCTTCACGGGTAAGTAAATGTTAGCCAGCAAAAGACAGCGGTGTGCCTGTTTGATTTAGGACGAGCGGTGTTTATTCTTGAGCCTCCTGACACAAGCCAGCGTTACAACCCCAAATTGGTTAGGCAAGCGGCTGTGGCTGTTTGGTGAAGGCTGAGAAAGATGAATTCTATGAATTATTATTAGAACAACAGAAAATCTAGTGGCCATCAACTGCACTGGAGCTGCATTCCCCTGCTGTGTTGGCACAGGCTCAGGACCACCCTTGGAAGAGCAATGCTGACACCTAGGTGACTGAGAAGTTTGGTTTGTGTAGGCAGTAACACACTGCAGTTGTGAGGGTCTTCCCAGAGAGTATTTCAGAGCCTCCAGGAAGCGGAGACAGAAGCAGTAGTTACTACACTGTAGAGAATACTTGGTGATATCAGCTATGGCACTCAAATCTTGCTGATTGCCCTCGGTGCGGGTACCCACAAGTGCTGCTAGGGAAGGGAAAGCTTAATTTGGAGTCAGTGTCAGACCCATAATGGAGCTGCAAAGCAGCCAGTATCCTCCTGTTAGTTGGCAGGCTGCAGTGTTGGGCAGGACTCTGGTGGCTGAGGAAGATACCGGAGGACGGAGATCTACTGTAGGTAGAAGTGGCTGATGCTGCAGGTGAGGTGTGGCTGCCTGCCTAACAGCTGCAGGCTCTGGTCCCTTCCTTTCACCTTGTGCTGGTGCTGGAGCTTTTCTTCCCTCCCAGGGAACTGTAGCAAAAACTAACCTTTCTGAAAACAAACAAAACAAACCAGGTGGTTTGGCTTCCTGGACTTGCTGTTTCTGGGGTAAACAAACACCAGTGTGAGAGGGAGGAGTGCATGAAGGGGGGAAAGGATGCTGCTTAGGACTGCTGTGACTGAGCTGCTCTATTTGGAGGCACGTTGCTGTTCCTTATTGTTGTTCCTCTGGGATCCGGTGGACTGCTCTGGGTAAAACAGTGTCTTCGGACCAGTGTTTCAAGGTTTAAGATAACCCAACCTTTTAATTTGTATTAACTGTATTAATTGTCCTTCAGGAAGGCCTGGCAATACCTGCACACGTGAGTAACTAAAAATGCAAGTAGTAAACATTTCAGCAGTATTGCAGTGATTTCTTCTTAAAGAGTTTCCTTGGTTTTCAGGCTTCTGGCATCCTGGTTAGTTCTGTAGTCCTGAGCATTCTGAAAAGCAGCATGGTATTCAAATACCTCTTCATAACATTATAACTGAGAACTCCTAAGAGAACTCTGAACGTTGTAACTGTCAGCCAGCACTCAGCTTTGTGTTTTGCTTTCCTTACAGGATCTAGAGTTCCATGGAGTGATGAGATTCTACTTTCAAGACAAAGCAGCTGGAAACTTTGCCACAAAGTGTATCCGTGTCTCTAGTACTGCCACCACGCAAGATGTGATAGAAACGCTGGCAGAGAAGTTTCGGCCAGACATGCGGATGTTGTCGTCCCCTAAATACTCTCTGTATGAGGTGCATGTCAGCGGAGGTTAGTGCTGATTCAGTGCCCTGCCTGTGCCCACAACACCTCCCTGTCTGCCCCCAGCCAAAGCATCTTTAGCTTTGCCCACATCTTCTGAACCACTTGTGTTTTCTGTTCCTAAGGGCTTTGCTAGTGACTGCTGTGTGGAGGAGGGCTGTTTCAAAGTACAAATACCGGTGTCAGACCTGCAGTTCATGCAAATCTTTATTAGGATCCATGAAATCCTGTCAGTTTGTGGACGCTTGTGAGAGTTGCTATCTTTAGGACTAGCAGGTAGAGACTGTGTTTGAGGGGAGAACAGGAGTGTTAAATTGGAGCACTTAGGAGCACATCCTCTGTCCTTTGATGTGGGTCTCTGATAGGTGAACATGAACATTCCTGTGCTGCTAAACTGGAGCAAGTTCCACCCAGTATTGCTGAAAGGCACTGTGTTTCTTAAGCGATACTTTCAGGTAACCTCTGGAGAACTTCAAGGTCTGGTCAGCCTTTTGATGCTGCTTGTGCTTGTGTCTCCCCACCGCAGCAGAAAGGTTCGGGTTGGCAGGTGGTTGAGGAGACAGCATTAGGAGGGACTAGGCTTTAGTGGCTGGTGCTGTGGAAGCTTACCCGGGCAGGTTAACCACCTCACCGCCTGCCTTTGGAAAACTGAATGTGCTCCAGAACTTGGGCTTTGTGTCTCTTCTCATGGCCTGCGCATTGTGTGTACTGTATGGGCTCGGGAAAGTGCTGCTGGCGTCACTGGTTTCAGCAATTAATAGAATGTGAGGGGTTTTTCAGAGTTAGGTGTCCTTTAAACATCTCTTGGCACTGTACCTGTCGTTAAAATGCAGTGGCTTCCTCTGCAGAGCAAGCGGCTGATGTTTAAACCATGGCTCATGAGAGAGGCATCTCGTTCCCTAGGTTTTATTTAATGAGGAGCCCGTCTCCTCCCTCTGGAAGGGAGATCGCGTGACACAGCTGGTTTAATCCTTTACCCACTTTCCCAGGTACTTTAACTGAAACAGACACAGTGCGCTAGAGATGTTATGTTTGGTCCACAGGCATCGCAGGGGGGTTTGCCAAGCATATTCCCTAGTTTGCTTTATTTCTGTGCAGTCTTTCCAGAACAGTGACTTTGGGGCCACAGTCAGGCGTGGGTTAAATATCAGATCAGGAAAGTGAGTCCTTGGAAGTCTTGTTCGGTTACAAAGCTTGAAACAGCATAACTGTAGAAGTACCTTCACCTCTTGAGGGATAATCTTGTGTTCCCAGCCTTAGGGGCCTCCTCCTGAGAGTGAAGGTATGCAGGACCCTTGGCGTAGGTAGCTAGAGGGGGATACACATGGTGCTGCAAAAGGGACAGGCGCGTGTGTATCTCTAGGCTTTCTGTGCCTGTGCTTAACGGGGCAGTGTAAAGCAATGAGTACAGCTAGCGCTGGGTTTGGGTTGGCTGTTGGGGTGTTTTTCTAAGCCGAACTTGTTTCTAAATCTCTTGGTTGCTTTCACTTCAAAAGCATTTATTGCTTTTTGTTTTTTTGAAGAAGAAAGAAGATTAGATATAGATGAGAAGCCTCTCGTCGTGCAGTTGAACTGGAACAAAGATGATCGTGAGGGAAGATTTGTTCTCAAGAATGAAAATGACACTCTTCCTCCAAAGGTGAGTCCATAAGGAGCGTGCTAGGGGCACTTTCTCAGTGTGTGGGACTTGCTTGTGTACCAGAACAACATTCCTGCTCTCCCGATTTCCAAAGAGCACTGCTTCTGCTGACCCTTGATATCTGAGCCAAGTCTTAAATCTTAAAACATGTCTTCAGCTCAGCATTGTTGTGATCTTTCGATGGCATATGATGCTTGGAACAGAGACCTTAGGGTTTGTTTTCTTCTGGTACAGTGAATTAAAAAGTTTCTTAAATAGTGTGTGATGCCAAACACGCAGGAGGTGATCCTGACTCTTACAGAGCCTTTAAAAGGCAATGCCAGTGGGGCTTCAATCACTAGAATTTATTGCCTCCCTCGGTAATGTTCTGTTCTTAACAAAGCTTATGGGGCCTGTTCCCTTGTATGGAGGGGTTTTTTCTCCTCAATGCAAATGAGGGCCATGCAAACCCTGCAAAAGCTTTTTAAAATATTAGTCATTTAAACATTAAATCGTGTCAGACTTTGGCTCCTGGAGTCATATGATTGCATGTAGTCTGACTGGGATGCCTGTGGCTGTGGAACTCATGTTGTTGAGTGTGGGCTATCTTCAGGCAAGGTTTGCGTCTTGGGCTGAGTGCTATGTTTCTTTTGCTCATGGAATGAGAGCAGTTTAGTTTTAAAGGTGCTTCGGGTACAGGTGCATGAGAGCTCCTCGCACACAATTTTGACCACAGGATACTTCCATGTTAGAGGTGAGGAGAGAAAATTAATGTTGGCTTGCACTACATCTTCCAGACTTCCTAGTCCTATTCCTTGGATTAACTAATCTTCAGTTATCCCTTGAATTTAGTAATCTTAAGTCTTGCTTCTCTGTGCTAGTCACTTCCTCACACAAGCAGAAAGGAAAAGCCTACATCTCCTTCCTTTCATCTCCTGTTATTTTCTCTACAGAAGGCAAAAGAGCCAAGGATTACAGGTATCTTGTGTGTGCAAGGAGCAGGAGTAGGAGAAGAGAGCACTGGGAGGACAGCTCAGATAAACATGCCGTAGGGGAAATGACCGCTCTAGTGTTTTTCTGTTTTGAGTTTATTCTTATCTGATGCTCAGAGTTGTCTTGAAAACAGATTAAGGGCAGTATTGTTCTGTGAAGTATTTTTACTGCGAGGCAGAATTTGTTTTCCAGCCTTCAGCTCACCTTGGAGTGCAAGTACTTAGTAGGCATTGTTCAGGTGAAATTGTGCTGTTTCTGAGTGTTCCTGAGTACAGGGTGTTTAATCAGCCTGGGTGTGCTTTGGAATACGACTTCTGTCTTCCGTGTTAGTTCAGAGAGTCTCAGTCCCATCCCTGTGCAGTGGAGTGTTGTGCTGCTGTCAGTGATAGCGTGTCTTCACCAGATTCATTCGGCAAGTTATAAACCAGTGTGGACTTCTCATAGCACTAAAAACGATGGTGTTGTGTTAAACTCTGTTTCAGAAGGCTCAGAGCAATGGCCCCGAAAAACAAGAGAAAGAGGGAGTCATTCAGAATTTCAAACGAACTCTCTCAAAAAAGGAAAAGAAGGAGAAGAAGAGGCGTGAGAAAGAGGCGCTGCGACAAGCGTCAGATAAAGACGATAGACTCCTTCATGGCGATGACATGTAAGTGCTCCAGACCTTGATTAATTCGTGCACCTTCTGCGTTTTACTCTACAGGATTCCCTCTGTCTGCGGGGAGGTTGTTCCTTTCAGAAGTTGAGGAGTTGCCGTGGGTGCAGTATCATTACAGACCGAAATACCTGATGACAAGTGCGAAAACCAGGAAGGCTTGGTTTTAAACCACGAGAGAGGCTTTTTCCCCGCTACTTTGTCCTTGTGCAGCAGTTGTGCTGAGAAACAGAGATTTCCCCCAGGATGTTTGGTTTCAGGCATTTACTCTAGTGCATTTATTGCCCTCCCTGTGCTGATGGTTCTGTCTTTTTGCTAGAAAAATTGGTGTGTGTAAGTGTTCCCATTTCACTGCCGCTGCCCGGCGTACAGTGACGAGCATCTGGGCAGTCAGTCCTAGGTTTTCAGTTCTTGCTCCCTGCAGGGCAGGATGCACATCAACCCTTTCACAGAAACCTAGAGCATGGAAGTCAGGCATCAGTAACTGTGAGGAGCTAGAAAGCTGAGAAAGGTCTGCGTTCAGCTAGCAATCCTGAAATCTCTGGGTTCTCTAGGTCTCGTGTGTAGTACACCAGGAAAAAAGTCATTACAGGTGGGTTGTTACTGTACCCAGAGAGAGAGTGAGTGGTGGACACCTGACTGGTTGGTAGGAGAGGTGAAACAAAATAGGCGTTTGGTTGAGGTAGCAAACTCTCTGCTCAGTCCTCTGGGGTTTTGTATTGGCTTTGAGTTCAGGATTGCTTTTCGTGCATACAGTACTGCGCTGCATCGGTGTTTGCAGCGTGCTCCACACGTCAGCAGGAGCTTTTCACTGTTCTGTGCCATTATGCAGCCTAATCCCAGGTTTTCAAAACTGAAAACACGGGTGGGTTTAAGTGCATTAGCAGAGGAAAGGCTTGACCTGCAGTGCGTGCTGACTCTGCTCGCACGTGACGTGCAGTGTAGTGAGTCAGAACAAAGTCAGGGGCATAATGTAAAGCTGCTTTAATTTTTTAGTTCTTTGTAAGAGGCAGAAGGCTTTTTGTTCTGAGAACTGCCACCCCTCCGTGCGGCTGTTGGTTGTGTTTCAGGTGAGCGTGGGTACATGATCAGCGTTAATCCTAGCAATGGAAACCACCTTAAACCAATATGGTACATCTCCAGTGAGTGTGGATCCTCGTGAAGCAGTGAGCACGTGTGCATGTTAAACCACTCATGCCTTGTTTTCTCTGCATTGAAACTTCCTTGGCAGTGAGAATTCCCGCCTTGCAGCCGAGGTTTACAAGGACATGCCCGAGACCAGCTTCACTCGCACAATATCCAACCCCGAGGTGGTCATGAAGCGGCGGCGGCAGCAAAAGCTGGAGAAGAGAATGCAGGAATTCCGCAGCTCTGATGGCAGACCCGACTCAGGTACTTGAGAGTCCTTCCAGTTACGCTGTAAGCATAACTGCTTGGGGAGAGGGTACTGTTAGGACCAGAAACTCCTGTAATGTAGTTTGTGCTTGGGAGCTGGCGTACCCACGGTGTAGCAGAATGAAGGCTGCACAGGAGTGATGAGAGCGAGTCTAAGCTTTCAGCGGTAGGTGAATTGGTGGGAAAGGATGTGTTTGCTGAACTCACTAACAGTGTTAAACTGGGAACCATGGGCGGAATTGGACTTCCTGAACTGACAGAGAAAGTCTTTGGAGGTAAATGTTGTGAAGTTGTCCTGAGAACAAGCTGAGTGGCCCTGTGAACATCAGCATTAACCGAACGAACACAGCATGTGATAAAGTCCCAGATACTGTGCTGTGTCCATGCAGGGGAGTGACGAAGGAGTTAAAGTACAGAAGCACTACCTGAGGGAAATGTGAAATGGGCTTTTTAGAGAGAGGTTTTTGAAGGTCAGCACAAACTTGCTGTCAAGAAAAGGCCAGTTCTTTGTCAGTTGTTGTCGCCGTTTGGTTTTAACTGCAGGTAGTATTAGGAATGATGAAGCACCGGGGAAAAGACTCGCACAGAGAAATTGGGAAAACATCACAGGAGGTTTTTGCCAGTGTCAGAGACAAATGTGTTCTGGGGATGCTGGGTAATCTTTCCTGTAGCAGTGGGCTGACTAAATGCTTTCTGAAGGGGTTTGGTCTTGTATTCCACTGGGGAGGAAATAACTGGCTGCTGCACGCCTGGTTTTATTCTGGGGTAGCATTGTTGATTACCTTTTCTTTCCAAGGTGGGACACTGAGGATTTATGCAGACAGTTTGAAACCAAATATACCGTACAAGACAATCCTGCTGTCCACTACAGATACTGCAGACTTTGCAGTTATTGAAGCACTGGAAAAATACGGTCTGGAGAAGGAAAATCCCAAGGATTATTGTATAGCTCGTGTAAGTAAAGTTACTAAGTCAGTCTTGCCAGATTTGATGTTGATCCCGGCAGTAGCTTTCAATCTAAATGGAAAGGCTCTGGTAGCTCTGCTGATTTCTAAGTTTTAAATTTGTAAGTAAACCTAACAGCCTCAGGAATTCTGAAGGGATCTGTCGGGTTTTGTGTGCTATTTACACTAGTCCAGCATGTAGCTGGTAAAGCAAGTAGCGTATTTCAGTGTGTTGGCCCTGTGGTTTTGTACCCCTGAGTTTGCTTATGGCTCACTGATCTAAGAGTTAATCGTGCCAACACCTAGATGTTCTGTGTACTGTTCTCCTGAACTGAGAGCCTCTGCTCAGAATGCTGAGGTGGATTTCATCTCCTTTCAGTGAGACCCTCATTACCTGCACTGCACATCAGAAAGGATGCAGCTGTTAAGTGAAACGTACGCTTGGTGTCAGACTGTAGTTAGTGTAGGAGTTCCAGACGATCTCATGGCACTGCAGTTTGTGAAAGGCAGCACGCAGTAATGACTTCTGCCCATGTCATCTCTGAAAGGCAGCAGTGAGACTCGAAAACATGTGATCCCTTTTTGAGTCCCATCTTTGATTATGCTTTTCGGCTGTTGTATAATAAAGCTGGATCCATTGCTCCTTGAGATGATGATGGGAACGGAGGAGTCGTTGTGTCTCATCGTATAGCACTCTCCTCCTCAGCCCCTTCTCCAGTGCTGTAAAGTACCACTGGAAAAGAGTACAGGAGCTTTCATTATGTGCTGTTCCCTGCTCTTGCTAGTGGCTCTAAAGGCTGTGGATTTCCCTTTGCTCTTAAAAGCGGCAGTCAGAAAGTCAGAGCCTCCAGTAGTGGAATCAGCTGGGCGCTGGTGTGTTGCTCTCATCAGTCCTGAGGAAACCCCGGGGTGGTAATGGTTTGTAGCTTGGTGTCAGGGAACTCATCCTGTTTTTTATTCTTTCCACAGTTTTGTCTTTGTTCTAGACTAATTCTGAGTGAAGTTCTGGGCAGTTTATCCTTGTCTTCATTGCCCTCTAATTGGGGCGCCAACTGTGGAAGCTATTTTTGCCTCAGTAAAATTCTACATAGGCTCTTGTTCTAGAGGGGGATCATTTTCTAAATAGTAGTCAGCTCTGTCATAAAGCCCCTCTAAAAACTGATTCTCAGTTGTCACTGTGGAGTATTTTACGTGGCTAGCTCTAGTTGTGACAGTCCTGTTGGTACTGTGGGCTTTACAGTGGCATTCAGCATCTTATTTAATAGGCTGCTGCCTTGGTGCCCCTGTTTTTCTGCTGCTTCGTGAGAATGTGGGATTACAGCAGAGACACTGAGAGCGAGAGATGCTTTTGCATCAGCCTGGTTAGGTTCAGAGTTGGAGGGTACTCTTGTGCTGTGAACGCTTTGTTTTCTAGGAAATGCTGAGCTGCAGGCAGGCTTAGCCAGGGAAATTACTGCAAGGCGCTGTGGTGCTGGTGGTATTCTCTCTCTCCTCCCGTTTTCTCTGATCTGGTGTGGAAATGCTTAATGTAGGAAATACTGTGAGGAACACTGCTTTGATCTTCGCAAAGATTAACAAAGCCTTTGCTACGAAGCAAATTGATTTAAATGAGCTTTCTGGAAAGCATGACTGGAAATCACCTTGTCTTTTCTGGGCAGCGCAGTCTGCTGTAGTGTGTCTGCACTGCCATAATCAGCGTGCTTCTGTGGCTGTCTGGGACACGTGGATGCTCTTCCCTGCCCAGTAGCAGGCTACAGGTCGTTCTGTAGTGTGAAGCGTGCAAGGCTTTACTGCTTGGTTCATCTTATGCCATTGTAGCTGGCTGGAATCTGCTTGGCCTTCTCAGTGTCTCTGCTGATACAGTGCTTGGGTTTTAAATATGAGAATCCTTCCTGGATGGGTAAAGGGACTATTTTTAGCCTAATTTTAGATCTACTTTTTGCCAAGTATTTTATGGATTTGTGTTCCTTGTTTAGAGCATTCAGAGCTCCTAAATTTAGCCTGATGTGTGTTTCGTCACTGCTTTCTTCTTCTGCAAGCTCACAAAGAAGTTAAAAGTCCATCTTAATGGTTGAGTGAGTTGTAAGCGCTGTGCCCTGCGGTCACGTCCACTGACTTGTGGCGTTTCGGATGAGGGATGAACACGAACAATTGTTCTTAACACTTCCCCTCGACAGCTCTTGCTGTAAATGGCAGTTTGCTGTGAGTTGCTTTCTCTCATGGTCTGGTTTGTGCTGCATGCAGGGCTGAACCTTTGTACCCTCTTCTAGAGTGCTTTTCTGTGTAATGGACTCAGTCGAAGTCGGTTGCAGTATTCGTTTGTTTGGATTCAGCTTGCTTGGCTAGTCGGCCTGGACACTGCAGGGTTCACTGCACATCTCTGCACGTCAAATGAATGAGACAGTCTCCTGGGCCACCTCTGCGGTTCACTTGGGGCACAGGACTTGAGGCATGCAGCAGAGCAGTGAGGCTCTGGGTCAGACTTCTGTTGTGGCATGCTTCTGTTCATTACTCGAGCATAGGGCACGGGTAAGTTTGGGTGATGCCAGGCAAAGCCATGCGGTTCGTGGTGATCAGTTTCAGTGGTTGAGTTTTTCAAAGCGGCAGATGCGACAGACGTGAGACAGATAGAGACACGAGACAGATAGCTTCAGCAAGCTCCACCGGTTTGGACTATCTTTTGCCAGAGGCATTTGCAGAGCTTGTGTTCCCAACTTGTAAGGAAAGGTGGGGATTCACTCGTTTGGGTAAGCAGAGGTATTCAACCCCTCACATCTTCTGTTGTTTGTTTTTTAAAAAATTGCAGAAGAGCTTGGTGCAGAACTTTGTGAGGGGGTTTGGGTGAAGCTCTTGCTAAGGATGGGTCTGAGCTAGGCATGTGGCTGTTACTCACTGCAAGGGACTCAAGTACTCAAGTACGTAGGAGATCGTGAGGCTCAACTGGGCAGTTGCCTTGGACGTGGAGACTTGAGTTGCTGTGGACTTCGTTTGAATGCCTTCACTTGTATTTTCCGTGAGTTTTGCTGCATTTCAGATGAGTGCATACAGACTGAATGACTGTGATCATTCATATGTGCTCACGAGTGCCATGGTGAGGAAGCCGAGTGTATTCTCAATTTTATCTGTTGTGAGTTCAGTACTTTCCGTAGGTTGCCGGCTAACAGCCTTCTTCCAGGACTCGTGACCTTAAGCTGGTTTTTCCCATCTCTGTTTCCTACGCTGTTGCAGAAACCAGAGAAATGTCTGTGCCTGCTCTCAGTCTCTGTGGATTCAAAGTCATGAAAGGATATTTAGCTGCCTTTCCTGCCCTTCAGAATGAGAGCACAGCTGTACCCTGAGCCGCTGCTCAATCCGAGCATACACCTGCTCCCGTGATTTCTGCCGTGCAGGGCGTTGAGCTCAGTGGGTGACCCTGGGGCAGCGTTTGCCCGAAGCTTAGAGGTGTTTTCCAAACTGGCTTAATCACCTGCAGAAGCCTTGTGGCCCGCACAAGCCCAGTCTGCTGTTGTGCTGTCCTGTGGGTTAGGCCACACGGTTAGATTTTGGGGTGTACTGTGTCTCGAGTTACCTGCGCACACTTACCAGGAGCTGGCAGCCGCGGCGACGGGCTGGGGTTCCTGGTTCTGTGGCTTTTTTCTAACGTGCCCAGCTTGCCTGTGTGGCCACTGAACCCAGCGCCAAGTGGTCATCCGGTTTCTAAGGCAGGAGTAGTAGTGGAGTCAAGCAGTGGTACCGATGGGTTTGTCTCGTCTGTCCTCTGACTTCACTGCACTTGGGTTTTCCTGGGTTCTTGCGAGCCCAGCGCTGGTCAGGCTGTGGTGAGCACGCTGCAGCGTGTCGTGCCGGCGCTGTAGCTGCTACCTTTTCTCTTTGGAATTTAGAGGTGGTTGCTCATTGAGTGGGGCCTGCTGCAGTGTTACTTTAATTAGTTAATTGAGTGATCCTGTGGGTATAATGGATTCTAAAATCTGAGTTGTGAAATAGAAAAGAGTGGTTTGGCGAGATAAGATGTGAGTGTGGCTGCGCTTCCGTTTCCCTTTGGTTTGTGCATTCAAATGTTTTCCTTGGTTTATAATATCTTTAATTAGCTTTTCAAATAGACAAGATAATTTAATTAGCCCTATGTTTAGCCAGGTTTTGCATGGAAAATGTTGTAGGGAAAGGCCAATGACTCAATTACATACTTTTGATCTTCAATGTACTTGTTTCCTGCTTGGAAGAAGATGAAAGGACGCTTGAGGTGGATCTGTGAGAACTTAGTCAACGCTGAAATGGATGTGGAGAGGAGGCAGCAGGCAAAGGCAGAGAATCCTCTTGCGGGCTGCAGCAGAGCAGAGTGCAGCAGCCAATAGCAGCGCCACTTCAGAAGGTGGTACCCTGGTCAGAGCGCAGAGATGGGAATGGTGCTGGGTAGTTTATTTAAATTCAGTGCCAGCTCTGTTTTAAACAGCCTTGTTGAGAAATCACTGATGAGAGTGTGAAATATATTTCATTTATTTTATGGAGCTCTGAAAGATCTGTCTTTATCTCGGAGGCACCCAGCACTGCAGCACTGCCTGACACTGTTAGTTATGCTCTATTGCCCTGGGGAGCAGTAACGCAAATGTGCATGAAATCACAGGCTCTCTCCCTGAGAGGCAGGACTCAAGGCTTCCACCTTCCCTCGTGAAGAGGTAGCTGTAAGAGGTATGAACTGTCACCGGTCCTGTTCCCAGGGTTCGCTTAGCTTTGGTTCTGCCTTAAAGCTAGACAGCCTGAAGCAGCTCTGTGAAATGCCTCAGCAGTGCTCTTGGGCTCTGTATAGACCAGGTGGAGGTTGGGTAAGATAAGAAGGCAGGAGGTATCACAGCATTCTCTTGCTTGTCTTGCCATGTCGAGAGGTCCGTGATCATAGTGTTAGCAGAACGGCACTAGCCAAAGGAAAGGCTGGTCCCAGTGTGGGAGGGAATCAAGGCAACGTCACTGTGGGTGTTGGTGTTGTCTTTTCTTCACGGTCGCCTCCACAGACAGTTTTTCCCCTCGTAGCTGTTGAGTACTGGGGTTTGTTTCGTTGCTGGTGGTGTCTCCCGAGATGTGACCAGCTTTCTTTTGTTTCTGAAATGCACCCTGTGTTCTGGGAAGAGTGATTTGACCGTCACAAGGGGCAAGAGAGTGAGTTAAAGTAGTGGAAAACAAACTGCCTTCCTAGTGACCGAGTTCTGCTTTGCCTCTTGTTCTAAACCAACAGAACATCAGAAGATGCACCTCCTAAACCCTCTAATTGTCCATTAGCGGCTTTGGAAACTGATAATGGTTCTTTTCTAGGTCCTGCTGCCTCCTGGTGCTCAGCACTCTGATGATAAAGGTGCTAAAGAAACCATTCTGGATGATGATGAGTGCCCACTGCAGATATTCAGGGAGTGGCCCAGTGATAAAGGTATGACTGAGAAGGCTGTGTGCCTCGGGTGTTGTCACCATGGTGTGGACCCCCTGTGAAGTAAGAAAATAGATCTTCAGGTCCTTTGTTTCCAGACACTTAATTCTAGATACTTGAGTTACCTCATTCAGCACTGTCTATGGTAGAACATCCTTGGACAGTTGGAGGGGGTTTGTGTTTTACCCCAAAGTTTCTAGATTCACTGTGCAGAAATAGGTACTACTCTTCTAGAGAGGTTTGACTTGGTACACAGAGTCTGCTCCGTTGAGGGAAGCTGGGTTTCTGAAGGATGTCTAACGCTGTGTTTCAGGAATACTAGTCTTCCAGCTGAAAAGGCGGCCTCCTGATTACATCCCAAAGAAATCCAAGAAGATCACTGATGGAAAGCCATTAAAGGGGAAGGAAAGAGTTGATGGGTCTAGCTATGGCTCTTGCCTTCCTCCTGAGAAGCTACCGTACCTGGTGGAGCTAAGCCCAGGTAAGAACTGCAGCTTTTCCAAAACGGAGCCTTCAGTTAGAAGCTCTTCTTCCTAGGGAGTCCAGTTTGAGCACCCTCAGCTGTCCAGACCAGTCCCTTACACCTTGGTTGGTCACCTTCAGAGAAGCAAGGCTACTGCAGACAAAAGGTCACATTCCCCATCAATAGTCTGCTACTGCGCTTGAGGGTTTTACAAGGCCAGATTGAGTTTGCAGCACACGGGATACACGAGGTGGACTTTGTAGTGGTTTATGTGCCAGGGTTGCTGCATGCATTAATAATTTCAGTTCTTTTAACAGTCCTTTTTGATTTCTTATACTTTAAACTCTTACTCTTTGTGGATCCTAGTTGGTTTAGTATTAAAGCATTGTGCTTGGGCAGCGGAGCGAGACATCCATTAACTGGGAGAGGAAAAACAACCTGGAATGCCACAGGAGGCAGCGCACGCCTGTGCACGTTGCCCGTGGGACTGACCTATTGTTCGCGTTTTCTTCTAACGGCACTTTGTTGCTTTCCTGAACAATAAGGATTGTTTCACCGAGCAGCTCTGTAGTACCGGTGTCTTTATAGTCTGTGCAGTTTCTAAAGTTGAAAGAGTTTAATGCACTTCATCCTTGCAAATGGATTAAGTGTTATCTGGCTACAGTTTCACCCTTTCCTGTCTTTTCTCTTCCTGCCCTCTTCCGCATGTTCTGCATGGTATCTGTCCTGCTGGTGCTGCCTTCACCTGGGTCCTCTGCATGTGTTGCTAACCCCAGGGAGAAGGAATCACTTTGCCTACTACAACTATCACGCTTACGAAGGTAATGCTGTTTAATACTGTTCTCTGTTCGCCACTAAAACGTTGCTGACTGTAAACCTGTAGTTCCTTTTTGACAGATGCGAGGCTGTCCTGCTTATCTCGCGGCTTCCCAGCAGGCTGCCTCTGTGGAACCATCCCTGTCTTGTCAGCTGCCTTTTAATTTTTCTAGCTGTGGGTAGACATCAGAGGCCTCACGCGCGTGCTGCCAGCCCAGAGTTTAGCCTTCCGGCTAAGGTTAACGGCTACATTTCACAGGGTGGTTTACAAGCAGTGCTGTGGCCGAAGGAAAAGTGTTTATTGCTGCTCTGCTCATGGAGACCAGAGTGAAAAAGTGAACTTCATTGTTCTTGTCAGCGTTGACTGCAGTGGTCCAGGGGACGAAACCCGGGGTTGTTTTCATGTGAAATAGTGTTTGGAGCACCGGGGAGGTGCTCTGTGGCGTTCCACGGCATCCCGTGGTATTTCTGCCCAGCATTAACAGCCCATGTCAAGGAGATTTAGCTCTCTTACACAGAGTCTTGTTCGGTTTTATCTGTGTCGGCACCTGACAACCTAACACACAAATCACTGTCAAACTCTGACTCTCCTTAGAGTCAACAGTAATGGGCAAGTGTGGCCTGCCTGAGCAGATGGGAATGCAAAGCCACTTTCTTCTTTGTGGAAGGTCTGCCAGAATCGCTTTCCTTAGCTGCTAGTGTCTCTTTCCTCCTTTTATTCTGTAGACTGCTCTGAAAGCACTGTCTGTCTGTCAGCGTTGCTCACCCTTTCCGGGATGTGGAGGGCCATACTGGGGTTTATAGACTCTGTTCAAACTTAAATCTCCAGTGCTCAACTCATGAATTCAGACTTCAGTTTCATTAACCTCACTGTTCTGCAGAGCAGAGCACTTCTGTAGAGCATGTTCGCTGAGTCTAACGAGTGTAGATGAGCTCTGCCGGAGTACCGGGCCACTGAGGAGAAAGCTTGAGATGTGGTTGCTCTGTATTGCAGAGCGTGACGAAGAGCTCCCAGTACTCTGGAGTGCAGCCTGTCTCTTTGGAGATGTGCCCTTCAGAGTACTGTATTCTGCAGGTAACTCCTGTACAGTTGTCTGTCTCTGAAAACAGAGGCTGTTGATATTTGCAGAAGAACCTAATAAGCCAAGCTCCACGCGCTGTGAAGCGGCACCGGTTCAGCTGGCTGCTGGAGTGCATCCCGGGTTTGGGCTTCTCCAGAGCTGCTGATGTTGCTGCTTGCATGGCTGTTTATAGACTGCAGATCAGATTCTGCACAATCCTCAGCAAGAGGATGCTCTTCAGGCGCTTTGGCTGTGACTGTGGCAGTCAGCAGTTGTCTCTGCCCTCCACATCATGGGATTGAATCGATAAACTGAATCCGATAGGAAAAGAAAACAGCGCAGTGAGGCAGGGCAGCGCTTCTGCACGCTGCTGCCGTCTGTGGGTACGGCTGCTGGGGAGTTCAAGGAAGTTACTGCCTTCAGTGCTTTGATCGTAGTATTTAAAGGCTGAGAAAAATTACTGGAGCCATTGTGTGCGACGGGAGGCTGAGACTTACCCCGCAAGCTCGGGTGATCACTGCAGAGCACTTCCAAAGAGAAGGGCAAAACCTTGAGGCTTTTCTCCCTTCCTCATTAGAAGACAGCAGCTCTGAGCTGTAGAATTGGCAGCAGTGGGAGCTGCTGGGAAGATGCAGGCCTAACAGCCCAGAGAGCAGAACTTACAGGAGGTGGGTGGTCTTGAAAGACTTGGCCAGGACAGTTTCCCTGGCCAGTCCTCCTCCTGAGAACAGGTGTCACCGCTGGAGTAAACAGAATCTGGGCTGTGCGTTGCATAAACCAAACAGAGCTGTGTACAGTTCTGTGTACAGTTCATACCTTTTCCTCTTGTGGCTCTTTCTGCACTGTTTGAGTGCCTGCCTTTCTTGAGAGCCTTTCACCTCTGTGGGTTAAATACGTCCTTTATATTGATAATTATATCTGATAGTCCCTTCCTCTTCTCTGCCCCAATTGCGAGCCATGAGTTGTATGCGTTAGATCCTGTGTGTCATCTTTCTGAGCCACCACCAGTCCTCAGAGCCTGGTCCTCGGAGGCTGAGACAGCCGTCCTGCACTGCCCAGGTTTGGGGAGCACCAGGGCCTTGGCACAGGTGTGTCCCTCTGCAGTGAGCAGAGGAATGCATGCAGGGAACGCTTGGGTGACCTTCCAGCTCTGGAAAAACAGGAAATACAAGACTTGACACCAGAGTGTAATACAGCCTTCCTGCCCTCCTGCATCCCTCTCGAAGAACAAAAAGGCCTTTCATCCTCTTTGGAAGCTGTAGTATTTCTCTTCAAGGTTCAGATTCCTTTTACTGCAGAAATGGGCTTCCACTGGTGGATGATTACACGTGTGCTCAAGTAACTCAGCACCTCCCTCAGTTTTTAAGGTGAACTGTAGCTCATCTCCTGCAGGTGAAAATACACATCGATAGGTCTGTAAAGATAAGGGTAGAAGTGCTGTAGGCCCTGTGTTTCAAGAGTAAAGCTGTCATGGGTGAACGTTGGGTAAGATTCTGCACTGGTTCCGTCCCGATGACAGTGGAAAGCCTGTGAGCCTCAGCCTGTTGACCACCTGGCAGTAGACACCGCAGATAATCCCGCTTCTAGAGAAATACATACTCTTAGTATGATATGGGCCTGCAGACACCTTGTTTTCTGAGTCTCTGAAAGATGAACTCGCATTCTGTTGCTTCAGCTACCGAGAATACCAGGTTTCTCCAAGTATGTCCCGAGCAGCCGCTTGGTAACTCTGCTCTTTGCGAACAGCCGCTGGAGTGGGCTCAGTGTGCTGCCGTGAATGGTACTCTGTGATGAGCAGCTAACTTACCAGCACCTGGGAGGAATATCCCTCAGATGCAGTTCTCGTCAACGCTGCTGCTCGGAACTGAGCGGCAGTCATCTAGCAAAATGGTGTGGGGATCGGGCCTGAGTAACCTGCGGGTTAACGTCTGTCTCTTGCTGTGCAGATGGGTCTGACTCCAGAGACAAGCCAAAGCTCTATCGCCTGCAGCTAAGTGTCACTGAGGTTGGAACCGAGAAATCTGATGAGAATTCCATTCAGGTACGGAACAGCCCCCTGATCGGGTGTTTGCTCGGGCGTGCTATTGTGGCAGCTTGTAAAATCTGCTCTGATAGCCTTCGAAGCCGAAGGGTAAAGCATCGCTGTGGGTTCATGCTGAGGACGGTTAATGCTGTCTCAATTCCCCCTCACCTGCTTTAAGAGGAAAGTAAGGGTTTCCGTTAAAAAGGGGTGTTCTCTTTCACCTCTGCATCCGATGGTCCACGTCAGGGCTAGTGTAACTGCTTCATGACTGTCGAGTCCAGTCTCAACCCCTTAGAGTGGGGTGGGATTTACTAAAGGAGCAGAACAAGAGCAGTTGTGTGAAGCTCATAGCAGAGTCTCTTAGCAGAGCCCCGGGTCCACGTCGGTGCAGTTAGCTGGTTGTAAACGCTTCCTTGTGATAGTTTCCATCCCAACAGCTAGTGGGAGAAAGCGGCTGGGAGCAGCCTACGCCCAGCCTGTGACACTGTTGGGCGTTGGGTCAGGGTGTGTGTTGTCCTCTCTGTGCCAAGGAAAACTGAAGTGAAACTTAACAGGTTGTTTACGAGCCAAGATAGTGAATAGTCCGTAAATGGGGCAGGAGGGGCTCTGGTTATCTGTTCGGTTTTGGGGCTTTTTTAATTTCTGATGCTGTAAAATTTATCCCCTGCGAATGAATTCTGTTCCCAGTTGTTTGGCCCAGGAATTCAGCCCCATCATTGTGACCTCACTAATATGGATGGTATCGTGACGGTAACCCCAAGAAGCATCGATGCAGAAACCTACGTGGAAGGTCAGCGCATTTCGGAGACGACGATGCTGCAGAGCGGCATGAAGGTTCAGTTCGGGTCATCTCACGTGTTCAAGTTTGTGGACCCCACTCAGGACCATATTATTCCCAAGAGATCTATTGATGGGAGTCTGATGGTCAAGGGTCCCAGGCACAAAGCTGGGTGAGTCAAGTCTCTGCTCTTCGCTTTCCGCGCGAGAGGGGGGTGAAGAGGCCGCGCGGGCGTCGGCAGCGGCCGCTCCGGGGCAGCGCTGGGGTGCCGCTCCGAGCGCTCCGAGCGGGTCGGTTTTCTAGCGCCGCCGTGTGGTGGTTCTGGGATGAGCAGGCGGCTCCCTCCCGTGACGTAATCGGACGCGTTGTCTTGTGCTCCCCTCTGCGCTGAAAGCAGTGAAATGCCTTCTTCCCACCTGCAGGAAGAGTAGGCAGCTCTCTGGTTGTTCCCAGCAGGCCTGCCTCTGGTTGTGTAGCTCCTGGAATACCCCTGAGGGGCCTGGGAATGACGTTGGGCCGTCACAGAATGGCTCCGTCAAGATAGGGCACCGTTTGTCTCCCGACAGCAGCCACTTTCTGCAGTGGGATTACTGATCTCCTAGTCTGTGTGTTGCGAAGACTGTAGTACTTCAGCAGTCCATCCCTTTGTTTTCTCTGTGTGGTTGTATTTTTATAGGCACACAATAAAAACACTGCTTATAGAGCTAGTGATTTGTAGGGGCTTGGCTATTCTGTTCAGAGTCTGCAGGAGTAGCCTGGAGGAAAGAACCTTGACATCAGACTGTACAGCATGGAAAAAATAGCATCACATCTTCCTTCCTCGCTGCAGCTGAGCGAGCCTGCTGTTATTAGTCTCTGTAGTCTAGGAAAGAAACCAATTGGCTTGGGGAGCTGTGAGAGAAAGACACCTGGGAGAAAAGGGCCTTCTCAGTAGCCTGACAGTACCCATGGGCATTCCAGTCCGCATGTTTTCTCCAGTTTAGTGTGGAAGTAGTCTGCTTGCTGCAGAACCTGTCTGCAGGGGGACCTCCAGCCGTTTACCTGTACTGTAGTGCTCCACCTCAATCTTGGATCCCACTTGCAGTCTGCAGATCAATGAACAGATGCTCTTGCGGGTTTGCATAGTCGACTGAAAGCGCTGCGCTGCTGCAGAGCTTTACCTGCACTGCAAAGCCCTGGCGAATGGCTCCTGCCGCTTCAGCGCTCAGACGTTTCAGCATGCATTCAGACAGTCTTGAGACTGGGCAGGAAACGAAATGTGCTACCCTGCCTGAGGAAGGAGCTGTTGTTAAGGTTGTTGTGCATTTAGCATTGAAGAGCTGAGCAGAGTTGCAGCAAGCCTCCCGCGGTGAGTTCAGGGCCTCAGGCGCGTTTTGTGTTAGCTGTGCTCGCAGGTATTTGTAGTTTGCTTTCTCACTTGACTGGGGAAATTGCACGAAGTGTCTGTCCTTCCAGAGCACCTACTGAGTCGCGGATGTTGCTGAGTGTTAGTGGTGGTTCTGGTAGAGACGTGAGTGTTTGTGCGGAGTGCGTGTTACCCAGACTTGTGCTCTGGCCCCCTTTACCTTTTGGTTTACTGCTTGTCACTGCTCTGTTCCTTGCCTGCTCAAAGCTTAATGATGTGATTTCTGAAACGCACTGTTTTCTTGCTGTAGAGCTGTTCAGGAAACCACGTTCGACCTGGAGGGAGACATTCACAGCGGAACAGCATTGCCAGCCAGCAAGGTATGGTGCTCTGACTGAACTCGCGGTGAATCATGAACCACCCTGGGTGAGCTAGGGCATGGTTAAAGCATCCTGAGTGTTAGGTGAAGTGTGGCCACTTCATCAGTCTCTCCAGCTGTTTCCTGCATGAGTGGGTTGGGTATCACGTGCTGCCTCTCCGCAAGAATAGGAAGGGCAGTTCTCCAGCCTGCAGTAGTCTCCCCTCAGAGTGACCCCCTGGCAGCACATGGCGTGCAGGTGCAGCTCCAGGTTAGAAGCCATGCATCATTCTCTTGCGTGCACAGCATATGACTGCTGTCACCTCAAAGGAGTAAATAAATGTCTTAGATAAACCGCGAAAGGCTCTTCAAGTGTCGTTTAACCAGGCTTTTAAAATGTAATGGACAGGGCTTCTGACTTCAGCAGAGCTGCTGTACACACGCTGCCTGAACAGCCTGCCTCTGCAGCCACATAAACGTTTTATGAGGTGATAATCTTTGCTTGCTTGCCTTCTGCGCTGGCTGGCTGCTAATAAATCCTGTGCCAGGGTTGTATTAGCCTAGAGCAAGCAGAGCCGTGTGGCATGGGTGCGTGGTGCTGTTCCTGGTGCGGTGACCGCGTGCCGCAGAGGAGTTAGAGTTCTTGCCCCAGCGGTGTGCAGTGCGCCAGTCCTCGCAGCTGTCCCTTTCCTTCGGTTTCCTTGCCGCTGTTACCAAAGGGAAGGGCTCGGGAAGCGCAGTGGTGATGCTGCTGTGGAAGTGCAGGGACTCGTCCTGCTCTGACAGCTTTAGAATCCATGTGGTAGCCATTGATTTTTGCCTTGCCACGGACTTCCACGTCAGATTTCTGCTGTCTTTGTGGCCTTTCCTGGCAGTGTTTCCTGTCCTCCTGGATGCATTCTTTACCCTCAGGAATGGATGTAGTGGCAGCTTGGAAGGAAAAGCAGAAAGAACTGCAAATTAACTGCCTCAGGATTGCTCAGAATGAGGCTGTCACGTTACTGCCTCCCATAACTCGGGCTGTTCAGACTCGGGGTGGGGGGGAAATTGTCTAACTCAGGAAAATGGCGTTTCCCTAGGCCCCTTCCACGCGGTGTCTAGCGACACAAGGAGCTGCGTGTAGCTGCCGCAGGTCTCTCGCATGCCCTTTCCCAGACGTGCCCACTGTGCTGACATCAGCAACCCAGCCACGTTTGGGGGTGCAGGTACTGCAGTTGCAGCTGCTCTGTCTGAGCACAGAGGCAGTGCCACGATGCTGAATGGCTGGTTGTCTAGCAGTTGCTCCTCGTGAGTTTGTAAAGAGGCAGCGGTAACTTGAGTGGCAGTTCCCCGGGATGGGAAAGGGATTCATGGATTGGCACGTCAGGCCTGTTGTTGGCTTCCCAGCTGCCAGCGTGTTGAGGAGCTCTTGTTGGTAGGTTTTCCTGTGTCAAAGCTCTTTGTTTAGTCCTGGCAGTCTCTTGAGCAAGGGGGATAGTTCTGTGTCACTGCTGTTCGCGTGGTTTACACTGAGAAGCGTTTGCCGTGTACGTTGCTGCGGAGGGCAGCGCGCGTCCTCCTCCCCTGCTGGCTGGATTCATGGAAAGTGATGTTCTTCGAATTGCCTCTTCTTACCTGGTGAAATTGTGTGCCGTTCAGCGTGTCTGTCTGTCCCCGAGAGCAGGGTGATGTTCGGCCTGGGCAGTGGCAGAGGCAGAGGAGGGCAGCAGAGCCAGTGTTAGACCTGTTGATTCACCAAAGTCCATTCTCTCTCACAACTGGCTGAACTTGGCCCTGACAGGGCAGTGCTTGTGGGTTCTTGCGCTGCATTAACAAGTAACTACTGCCTGGCCCCTGTCTTCCCAGCTGCCAGCGTGCTCTTCCGGGCTTTGCTGTGGGGAAAGCACCTGCTGGGCTGCTGGGTTCTGTCCTCTTGTGTTCTCCCGTCTCTCTCTCAAGCCGCAGATTGGCCCGTTTAGCGGTGCCAAGCACACTTTGAGCAGTGCCAGGCATGAATACTGGCCAGTCCACTGTTTGCCTGCTAAGCACCTGTCCCGCTGTTTGCATTAGAGCACCAGCAGGCTGGATGGTGACAGGACATCGACAGCATCCAGCACGGCCGAGCGAGGAATGGTGAAGCCGATGATCAGAATAGAGCAGCAGCAAGAGTACCGCAGACAGGAAAGCAGGTAGGACATGGGCAACCCATGGACAAGGCTTGGTGTTTTTCCACTAGACCATCCCATGGATTCAGAGACTTCAGACTCCTGATTTTCCCTGTGGAAAACAAGTTTAGTCGAGAGGTCTCTCTGCAGATAAAACACAGGATGAACGACTGAGGCAGAACACTTCCAGAATGTGAAAACACAACTTGTGTTTCTTCAGCAGTGTTATTTGTAATGACTCCTTTGAGCCGAGCCGCAAGCCGGGACGGGGGGGCAGACATGTCATTTGTATTTCTACAGCAGCACTCTAGGCATGTCTCGTGAGCAAGGATTTCAGCGCTCTCTGGGCACTTGGCCGTAGAAACCCTGCAATTACACACCGAGTGCTCTTCATCAGGAGTGCGGTGCCCTGTTAGAGAAGCAGTTGAGCTGTCAGAAACGTCTGTATGTTCTACCCAGCTGTGCTTGACTTTCAGCTCCCCACAACTGTGTTTTGCTGGGCTCTTCTATAACAGAGCCCTCTCTAGATGCTACCACCGAGTCCTCTTTGGTTAAGTTATTGGCAGTTTAAAAACCAAGCCCCCCACCGCACCCCAGGGGTACCCTTGGTTTTTTGCTTGAGTCTGTATTGAATGCAGATGTTAATCTTCTGACCAAGTTCTCATCAGGTTTGAGGTAAAACTAAAGGTATCGAAGTACTTGTGCTATAACAGAGCTGATGCCTCAGGTGAAGCTGGGTTCCCTTCCTCTCACATGCCATGAATAATTTATTACCTGAATGCTGTCGGTGACAGATGGCAAACCGGCCCTGTCGGCTCTGCTGGACAGCACAGGAGAGGCTGCTCCTGAGGGCCACAGGCTCCACAGTTCAAGCCTTGGGATCTGCTTTGCTGCAGACAAACACGGGCTGAATGATCCTAGAGGGAAGGTAAAGAAAGGGTTGCTTTGGGACAGGAGGAGGGGGAAGCAGGGCATTTTACAGTGGAATCAACGTTATCTGTTCGGGGTGTTGGTTTCAGTGTTTGTCTTCTTTCTCTAGACCTCAGGATGCCCATGGACCAGAGCTGATACTGCCTGCCAGTATTGAGTTCAGGGAAAGCTGTGAGTATACGGTGACTGTGCTTCTGTAGTGTGGTATTTCAGTCAGCTTGAACACTCGAGGGTATCTTACCTGAACAGATGATACCTCATCCAGTAGTGCGTTCTGCTGGGGAGGCTGAGCAGACACTTCAGGAGCCGAGGCGGGTCACTGTGTTTGGGTCTCACAGCAAGGCTGTGGAAGCACTGGAGCAAAGAAGCCCAGGAACTGTTAAGCTCCCCTCCTCACCATACATGGGCTTGGCTCTGTGCTGTGCCAGTGGCGGTGCTTTGTGTGGGAGATGGCACTCTGCTCAGAATCCATCCGCTCTCTAACAGCTCTGGTTGTGTTCACATTCAGAATTCACTCTCCGTTACCTTGGTCCCCAGTTTTTAAGGCTTTGGGCTGGGTGGAAAAGCGTCACACCAGAAACCGTTCAGTCTTGAGGTACTGAAACCAGATAGGTTGTGAACAGCCCCAGGTCTGCGTTAGCTTAAAACGACACGTGATTGTGAGCTCTGCGGGAGGAGGGTGGGCGAGTGAGGGTGCAGGGTTTTAGCCAAGAGGAGGTTACAGAGCATTGAAACGTGTGCTGAGGACCAGGTCTGGCAGCTTTATGTAGCTGTGTGGTGCTGTTGTGCCTCGATAGCTGCAGAACATAATAATCAGTGTAGCGTTCAGGTTCCTCTGAGTTATTTCCCCCTCCTCCGCTCCCTGTCCAAGAAGAAATGCTTGGTGCCCTAAGTTACTGCTTGATGTTTCATCCCTTGGTTTTTTGACATGTTTCTCCTTTCTCTGCAGCTGAAGATGCCTTCCTGTCTGCCATTATAAATTACACGAACAGCTCCACAGTGCATTTTAAGCTGTCTCCCACGTACGTTCTGTACATGACGTGTCGGTACGTATTGTCCAGCCAGTACAGACCCGACATCACCCCTGCTGAGCGCACGCACAAAGTCATTGCCATAGTCAACAAGATGGTGAACATGATGGAAGGGGTCATACAGGTGAGTTTCTCTGCAGGGCGTTTAATGCCTCCTGTAGGTTACCCAGTGACCGTAGCATTTAACCGCTATCTTGAAGGGTCGGAGCGATGCCTGTGTGGCTTGTCCATGCAAGCCTTGTTTTGATATTGAATAGCGTGTGTGTTACGAGACTGTGCCCTGAGTGTTGGGGGAGGCAGGCTAGGAGGAGCTGTTGCTCAGAAGATAGGTTCTCTGACAGTGAGTCGCTGTGTTCTCTAGAAGGTAAGATCTTGCTTGCAGCGAAATGTTAAAAAGAATCTTGGCTTTTGGATCCTGTTGTTTACCTTCTGTAGCCACAGAAACGGTGATGACACTGGACCTCTTGGACCAAGCTGACACTCTCTTTCTAAAGAGCGATGGACGTTCTCAAGTGCTCCAACAGCTTGCACCTAGCCTGACGCTGTTGAGCTTTAGAGACTTCACAGTGCCTGTACTGCACAACAGGTTGCTTCAGGGAGGGTAAACAACAGCGTGACATGAGTGTCACAGCAAACCCAGACTGCTCAGCTTTTGTTCAGGCTTTGGAAGGGTGCCAAGAGATTGGAGCTCTTAGCAGGGAGATCCAGTCTGTGAGCAGCTACCACGGCCCCCACCTTTCACGAGAAAGAGTGGGAGAAAATGTCACTGTTGAAAACACTTGACAGTAACAGCAGCCTTTCCTGTACCTCTGAAGACAGAGGGAGGTTGAAGGGTAGTTACACCAGTATAGTGCTTGATGTTGTGGTGAAGGGAGGTTGAAATGGTGTGAGAAGTTGAGTAGTCAGGTTCTGCTGTACAAAAACAATGGATCTGGCTGTGCGACAGTGAATTGGCTCAAGTCAGGGGGAGACTGTGGCAGCAGGGGAGACCCGGCATTGCAGAGAGCCTGAGCAAAGCTGTTCATCTGGGAGAAGGCAGAGTAGGCGGTGAAAGGGTAGTTTCAGGTAGGATCTGCGAGTGTCAGGGATGGAGCAGGTGAGGTCACTCAGTTTATGCAACCAAGATAAACTAGTGACAGTCATCCAGAAAGGGCCTGGGGTGCCCGGGACGGGCACAGTGGGAAAGCACATCTCTGCTTTCCGCTCAAACATCAGTTTGATTTGGAAAACAAATCAAAGCTGGAAAACGGATTATCCCATGACAACATCGCCTGTCGCTGAGAAAGGCTTCCCAGTCCAGACCCCTCCTCGTGGCTGTGGCAAGCCAAGTGTGTTTTGTATAATCCTGCTAATGGCACTGCAGAGCTCACAGAGCCAAGGGCTTTCACCAGGGACTTTGTGAAAGGCCATCTTTACAGCCTTGCAGCTCCCTAGTTGCAGTCTAGTCGCCAGCCTAGAATTTAAGGAGGACATGAACGAGGAAGCAGTGGCTAGGAAGGTGTTGCTTAGGGGCAAGACATGGGCTGAAGAGAGAGATTGAAGGAAACTGGGAGGTGGTTCCTTCAGATGTGCTGAGGAAGCTGGAGGAAAGGTGGGAAGTGGCAAATGTGATGGAGTAGAACTCCAGTGAATTCAGAGTCACAGGCTGGAGTCAAGTAAATGCCTTGCTTCTAAAGTTTGACCAGGAGAGTGTCAGTGGCCTGGACCTGTCTTAGTGGAGTGTAAGCCATACCCACTAAGCTCAGGCAAGTAGCTTCATCTGAGCTGTAGGATGAGGGGGCATACTGCTGGCTGTCACACCAGGATCATGGGGAATGCTACTGGCTGGTCACATCAGGATCACAGGGAGGATACTGCTGCCTGTGTATTAAGTCCCTGCATCACAGCAGCTCTTTGTGTCTCAGCAGTAAGGCCTGTCTGCACTGAAAGAGAAGGCAGATGGGAGGCTTTAGTCGAGCACCCAGAAGAGGATTAAGGGGAAGGGGTGCACGAACTCTTGTGCTTCACAGGGCAGGGGAGGGCAATGAATTCCTTGGATCCTAATTTTGCCTGCCTGGATCATAAGGAAACTGGAAAGCTTTCTGCAGGTCATCGAGTACTTGCTAACAAGCCTGTGACTTGCTGCAGCCTTGGCGTTAGTGTATGCAGATACTGTGGATAAAATAGGGGAGCTCTGCAGAGGCCCAGCACTTGCAGTGAAACCCCAGGAGCGTGAACTGCAATCATACCAAAAACCCGATTGGCTTTGTTTCCCACATCCTTCTGATCCTTTGCTTGTTCTAACTCGACGGTGGGAGGAGCATCTCCTCCAGTGCTGTGCCAACACGCCATGGGAACGAAGCAGGAGGAGTTGGTGGCTGTTTGGGTTTTGAGCTCTCACTACAGTGACAGCGGCAAAGGCGAGTGACACGCTCGCTGTGTTGCAGGTAGGGGAGGGTAGCTGAATGGCAGGCCTGAAGGAACGAAGTGCTCAGTTCTAAATAAGCAGATAAGCAGGTGTGGTTGGTTTCTGCTCCTTTCCCTGTTGGTGCAGCTTACATAGCAGCGCTCACCAAGCCAAACGGGATGGTTCATTGTTTACTCTTCTGTTGTGTACAGCAGTTTTTGTTCTTTGGTTGAAACCCCACGTGTTCAGTCCGCCCAGGTGTTTTAACACTTTTGGTTTGGTTCCGCGTTTCCTTTTGTTGAGTTCTTCCAGACCCCTTTGTGTTGTTTGTACATTGTCTCCGTTGCAGCAGTGTGGGCAAGCAGCTCCCTGGATCTGTTAGCTGGCTGGGTCCTTGTCCCACTGCCTGCAAGGTGTTCCGTGGGGTTTCTGTGGCACACTGAGCGTGGAATGGCCCAGCGGTCTGGCACGTCCACTGCTGTGGGGCATTCTTTGCATTAACTGTGACGCGTGGGCACTTCAATTGATAGCTGTTGCGCTGCTCACCGTACCGACAGAATTAATGCTAGCTACTGGTTAATGCATCTGTGTTTAACTGTGCACATACGTGTTGTACCTTCATATTTAGTGTTTAATTTCTGCAGCTGTCATGATTGTTCACCCGTTTCTTTCTTCTATTCTGTTTGATTTCCTCGTCCGTTTTTCTCCAGGAGGTAGACCAGGTTGATCAGGTAGGACATCTCGCTGGGAACTGATCCTAGCTGTGTTGGCTTAGCTCAGTTTCTCATGCTGCTTCCATATCAAAACACAATACTCAAACAGCTGGACTTGAACAGTTCATAACACTCATTCAGCAACTGGAACATGCAGTACTAAAATCCTTTTTTGACCTTGCAACTGTGACGGCATCCCATGATTTCTGCTTAACGCGCTCGCGTGTGGATATGAAATGACCGACGTTCTCTTTTCTTCCCTTTGTTTCCTTGGTTTTGTTGTTTGTGGTTCCTATTCTTTGGATTCCATCTGAGGTTGCCTGGCCTGGCATTTGTGGTCGGGAGACGGTGAGATAGATCAGTACTTGATACTGAATCACCTGGTGTCAAAGCCAGTGAGTGCAGTATCAGAGTGGCAGTGGGCGCTAGTGAAATACGCGCTTACCAGTGCACAGACTACCAGATACTGCATTCTGCTAAGCTCCTGGCGCTCTGTAACTAGATGCTTCTCTCGTGCCTTTATTGGTGCAGCTATTGGCAGTTCACCAGAGTCCCTCTGTCGAGTGAACGCATTCAAATTCGCTAGTTACAGCAATTGCAATGTCACACCCAAACCTCCTGCAATTATCTGGTATCTGAGAGGTGGTTGGTGAACTGGGAGAAGGTACTGGTCTATCTTTTGGAGCCTTGTTAAGCTGCCGGGCTGTGTCGGAGGACTCTTTCGCTGTATTATTGCTCGTTTCCTGCTGCTTACAGAAACAGAAGAACATCGCTGGGGCCCTTGCCTTTTGGATGGCAAACGCGTCCGAATTGCTGAATTTCATCAAGCAAGACAGAGACCTCAGCCGAATCACTGTGGATGCGCAGGACGTCCTGGCACACCTGGTGCAGATGGCGTTCAAGTAAGGCCGTCCAGCTGCTGCTCCGCTTAACGGGTCCTGAGGTTCTGTGGGCTTTACAGTATCGTCACGCTTCGGCCAGATCTTCAGGACAGCAGTAACACCCGCTGTGTGCTGTTCGGTGTCTGAGAAGAGGGCTCATAGGGGAGGCTAGGCCTGCTCAGACGGGTTCTGGGTGACTCGGGGTTAGTGGGTATATAAGCAGTTCAGTCGTTAGCTGTTCCTGAGATAGCTGAGGCTACTAAAGAACGCTGTGATGGTGGTGACGACTTTCTCCTGGTGTAAAGCCTTGATGGACATGGGGATAAAGGCCATGTTTGCTGTCAGGATATAAATACACAGGCTTAAGTATTTAGGGATCTCGAACGTCTTGAACCTTGTGCTCTTTAAGGGCTTCTAATGGTAATCTCCGTTTGTAATTTGCATCAGCAGCAGTTTTTATCCAGTGCCTTTTGCACGTTTGTCTGGAATCCATGAAGATGGGTTTTGGTTTGGGGTGAAATCGGCCTGCTCCCACAGATGGTCAGGCAGTGGCAGTGCTGAGTAACAGACACACGGCATGAAGTACGCAGCGGAAGGCCAGTCCGCTAACAGCACGCAGTGAGCACAGTGCTGATCAGCCAGGAAGAGTTCCTGTTGGCTCGTAGTTATGTGTTGGGAGTTTTCCCCTGAGTAACTCTCAAACAAGTGCTTTGATGCTGCTGTAACAGCACAGAGGGTAGTCTTTCTTCTCTTCACTCTGAAGTTATTTTGTACCTGATCTCCTGTTCTTCAGCAGTGTTTGTAGTGAGCACATGCAGGATCTTAACATGTCGGGGTTTATCCTCTCCCTGCCAGGTACCTGGTTCATTGTCTGCAGTCAGAGCTGAATAACTACATGCCAGCGTTCCTGGATGATCCAGAGGAAAATAACCCTCAGAGGCCTAAAATAGGTTAGACTACGTGATCTTTCCTTGCGTCTTCCAAATCACATCGTGAATTGGTAGTAAAGAATTTTGCTGATGTTTACGAGTTGCCCTGACCCCTGCATTCCATTTGGTTTGGGTCATAAGAAAGGACAGCAGGGACGTTCAGATGATCTTGGCTTTAGCAACCATGGAATAAGTTCCTTTGGAGCAGAACCTCTGCCTGTTCTCTAATGCAGTGTCTAGCTCAAGGCAGCTGCAACTGGATCAAGCTGTTCAGAGCATTGCCAGTTGAGCTTTGAGTCCCCTCTGAGGGGTGGAGATGCTAAATACCTCTGATTGCCCCCTTCCAACATCTGACCCCGCTGTCCTGCTGAAAACACATTGTCAGTATCTAACGGCATCTCCCGCGTTGCCGTTTTGGTTTTAGTTTGGCTCTTTCTCTTGGAGAGGATGGCGTTCTGAGGGCAGTGAGGGCAGTGCTAAGCTGTGCCCTTTGCCCTTTTCCTCCAGGGCAAACCCAATCCACTTCTCTGTCCCTGTGTTTTGTCCTTTTCTCCAGTCCCCTCATCTCTGTCTCGGTGTCGGGGTAACCCCCTACTATTTCCCAAAGCAATTCACTTCGGTTTGGTAGTTAAAGACCGATTACTTACTTCTGTAAGTCCCATTGTGGGTTCGTCCCAGCCTGACCCGCATGTCTCTATTGTTTCTTTGGGGCCTAGACCGGCTGTCTGTTGCGGTGTGTGAACGAGGGGTTGTTTTCTCTCTGCAGATGACGTGCTGCACACGCTGACTGGAGCCATGTCCCTGTTGCGGCGATGCAGAGTGAATGCCGCTCTGACCATCCAGCTCTTCTCCCAGCTGTTCCACTTCATCAACATGTGGCTTTTTAACAGACTGGTTACAGCCCCAGATTCAGGGTTGTGCTCTCACTACTGGGGAGCTATTGTTCGGCAGCAGCTGGGCCACATTGAAGCCTGGGCAGAAAAGCAGGGGTTGGAGTTGGCTGCTGATTGTCACCTGAGCAGGATAGTGCAGGTGAGCATGTGTCTTAGTGGGTAACCCTTCTCAAGGGGCTGTGTGTTCAGAGAGAGCATTTGTGTGTTCAGAGAGCATTTGAGTGTTCTCCCTTCCTAGAGAAGAGTACAGAGACAAGTCTTCTGATCCTAGAACACTGAGGGAGCAGGCAAAGCCACACAATATGTTTAAACATCGTTAATTTTGAAGTCCCAAGTGAAATTAATACTCGGTGATTTCAGCCAGTGTGCCCTTCAATTAATGCTTCGTTCCAGTGTGGATCTGTTTCCTGAGACTTAGTTTGCCTCCCCTAGGCCACGACGCTGCTCACCATGGACAAATACTCGCATGCAGACGTCCCGAATATTAACAGCACTTGCTTTAAGCTGAATTCTCTGCAGCTGCAAGCTTTGCTGCAGAATTACCACTGTGCTCCAGATGAACCGCTCATCCCAACAGTAAGTCCCCTCTGTCCTGCACTGTTCTCACGCGCTGGAGGAATACAGACTTGCATCCAGACGTGGGCTGGGAGGAGGCACCTTGTTGATTGCTTTGGAATTGTGGTAATGGGCAACCTGCTCTCCGTACAGTTAGAAGTACCATGCTCTCAGCCTGCTTCTGGCCACCAGCTTTGGTGGGTGGACCTTCCTGCATCCCAAGCAGGCTGTTACCAAAATAACTCAGTCTGATTGGAAAGCAGGGTGTCTTGGTTTTGAGTTTGGGATATGCCGCATGTTGAGCACACTGTGAGAGGTGTCGCTGCACCCTGTACTGGGTTTGAGGTGAAATCCAGGGCAGCGGTGGAGGAGGGGTGCACAGGGTACTGCCAAAGGCTGGGTCTGTCTGTGATCTGAAGGAAAAGATGGGTGATTTGTAGAAATCAGAAGGAAGAAATAGCAGCGCTCTGCTTCTGAACGCGTGGGGTGTGCAGAAACTCCTCCGTGTTGTAGCCTTTTTGTAACTGTAGGGTTCTTTCCTTTGTGAGAAACACCCCTTACTAATACGAGGTCCCCCTGCCTTTTGTGCAGGAGTTGATAGAGAACGTAGTAACTGTTGCAGAAAACACGGCCGACGAGCTGGCTCGCAGCGACGGCCGGGAAGTCCAGCTGGAAGAGGATCCTGACTTACAGCTGCCGTTCCTTTTGCCGGAGGATGGCTACTCCTGTGATGTAGTCAGGAATGTCCCGAGTGGTTTACAAGAGTTCCTGGATCCGCTGTGTCAGAGAGGTTAGTTCTGTGCTGTTTTGCAGCGGTCTTTCTCTGCCGTGTTCTGGCTGTGTTTGGCGCTCTGTGCGGTGGTGCTGAAGGTCACTGCTGTGAAGTGTTGGCTTGTGAAGCCACAAGGGTGTGCGTGACAAGAACGGCAGCCCTTTGGCTTCAGTTGGTCTGTTGATTTAGGGGTTCTTAATGCCATGGCCAATTGGATGTTGCTTTCTCCTCTAGGTTTCTGTAGACTGACACCCCATCCCCGGTCACCAGGAACGTGGACGATATACTTTGAAGGTGCAGACTATGAGAGTCACCTGTCGCATGAGAACGCTGAGCTGGTAAGCATTCACTGAGTAACTCAGAACTGGCGTGGTGGCAGGCTGTGGTGTTCCACATGATGAGTTGCTTCCCGTTAGGAAGAACAGGCTGCATCTTTAAACCCAGTTCATCAGTGACACCACGAATGCAGGAAGCTGCGTGCACATTGTTGCAGGTAGCTTTCTTTAGGCTGTGGCCCGTGATGTAGATCTCACACGTAGCGTGTTCCTCCACCCTGGAGCTGAACCGTGAAGGAATCCTTTTAAACGGGGGAGCAGTGCGTGTGGATGTATAGAGAATGGAGCTGCAGGCTGCTTTTATTTACAGGCTGGCAGGTACCAACTAAATCAGGTGCACTTCTCTTCTGCTAACTTTCAGGAAAACCAGTTCTGCTTTCGTTATGCTATGAGAGGGGTTTGATTCAGTGTAAAGCAGCCTCTTTCTGTTGGAGTGGTTTGCGTTTGATAGTCATGGTTACCACCTACTAAATAAAAGTTGCATCACAGCTTGATTTTGAAAGCACAGAGGCTTTACCTGAAGTCAGTTTTGAGCAACTAAACAGAAATCACTTCTTATCTACTTCAGTATTTAAATTAAATCAGACAGGCCCAGCTGGAATTATTTTCCCAAGGCCTTCTGTGAAAAGTCGTCGCTCCTCACTATTCAGAGGGACTTCACAGCTCCATTTACTGTGTGTAGAACCCAGCATTTGTTAGTTGGTCTTGTGGCAGTGGCCTGAAAAATGTGCATCTCCTGAGTCTGTGCGACTGATCCAGCAGAATCCAGCCTCGCACAGATAAGCCAGGCTCTGCAGACTCAATGGCCTGGCAAGCAGGCATTTGACTGAGGAAAGCATGGTAGAGATGTTCCTGAGACAACGTGTTCTTCCTCCTCTTGTCGTTGCTCTAAAGAAATGTGTTTTGTAGTTGGAGAGAACAGAAGTCATCCACAGTTACACTACTAGTGTCTCATACTGAGAGAAGGCTTAAATTGACTTCAGGCCAGTCTTCCTTAAGAAATCTCGATAGAGAAATGCAGGAGGGTGGGTGATACTGTTCTGTTCCTCCATGGACATGAAGTAGCATGTGAGAGGGTTCAGATAGCCTGATGCAATAGTCCTCCTCTCCGGTGCTGCATGTCAGCTGAACAGGCTGAGCTTCAGAGTTCTGCAAGTCCCGAGTCTCGTTGTGTGGGCAGTGCTCTCAGAGCCAGGTCACACCTCACCACTTGGTGCAGCATGTCTGCGTGCTCTGACTGGAGGGGAAACGTTCCAGTCCATAGCTGTGATGGTGGGGTTTGCTTGAATGGAATCCTAGGCCTGTTGCTCAGGATGTGGGATGTGCTGCCACGCCAGCGCTTCGGTTTTGGGTGGGTGTAGCTGCCTTGCACAGTACCCTTCCTAGCCCAGCAGTGAATGTGAACTCACCTGGTTTTGTTTCTTCTTTCCCCTTCGCTGTCGATAGGCTCAGCCTTTGAGGAAGGAGCCTGAAATTATCACGGTAACGCTGAAGAAACAGAATGGGATGGGCCTGAGCATCGTTGCTGCCAAGGTATGGAACCAGTTTGTTCAGGTGCTCTCTTAAAGCCTCTTTTAAACCAGTTTACCCTGGATAGTTTTAATGGGAGACTGTGGTGCATGCCGTGTGGATGGTACTCTTCTTTCTGGCTGGAGAATGGTTCTGTAGAATACACAGGTGTGAGCAGCATACAGTGGAGGCAGCTGTTAGGATGCTGAGGTGTAAACTGCTGCAGGGGTGCTCGTCGTTCATAGAGGCAGCACTGTTAAATGGAATTAACAAACAGGCTTACCCGGCGCTGCTGCTGCCGCTGTACAGGTCAAGATGCGTGGGGGTTGGGTCTTTCAAATCTGCTGCGTAAGATAATTCACATACAGACATCGATGCTGTGAAGACAGCACCTTATCTTTTGCACAGCCAAGAGGTCACGCGTGGCTTCCGTTTTGCCTCTCTAGTGGAGAGCTACGATATGTGATGGGGAAGGACTCTTGCTCCAGCCTCCCGAAGTCGTGGGCGGGTGCCACTCCTGGTAGCAGTAGGTGGTAGTGCTGTAGAGGATGCACAGACAGCTGCAGCCACCAGGTGGAGGACTCTGCTAGTTGGATGGATCGCCTCTAGTAACTGGGTCACACACAAATCAGACAGAACCTTCCCAGGTTTAAGCTTCTTACACAAATTATGCAGCAGACTTCTCCAAAAGCTCTTGGAGCTGTGTGGTGTACAACAGACAGAACACGTCCTTCCTGATGCCTCTTCACTGGGAAGTACCTGAAACTGGGTGCAGGGACTGGAGGCATGACTGGCTGACTGCTTGTCTGTCAGCTCAGAGTCCACCCCTTTTCAAACAGAAGCTTTGTGGTTTATTCTGCAGCTTTGCTCGTGTGGTAGTTTGTTCCTGCAGTGGTGACCTTGCACACTCAGGTTTGCTCTGAAATCTGTAGAGCAGCAGGTGTCTGTTGCTGACAGCGAGCAGTCACTGAGGAGCATTCAGGATCATCTCAAGTTCTGTACTGAATGTTTCAGATGTGCAGTAGAAATGACTTTTTCCCCTTTAAACTGTGGAACCCAATTTCTCGTGGAGAGAGAAGCAGGAAAAGTTTCCCCTTTTCACTGGAGCTGGCTGGTTTCTACGCGTTGTTCTAGCAGCTGCCACTCCTATCCTTCTTCAGCAGTGTGTAACGGCAGCGCTGGTCAGCATGTGAGTTCCTTGCAAGGTGTTTAGCCAGCTTCTCGCCAGCAGTGGTGGAAGCACCTTCTTCAGCTCAGCACAGTGGCAGAAGCCCTCACTGCTGCAGACAGTGACCGCATTTCATCTTGTTGCTGTGTGCCGCAGTACTGGAGTTCTGGTCTTGGCGTGGTTCTCTGAGATTTGGAGCTGAGGTAGGCAAGAGGCAGGTGTCTGTTGTAGTTTGGTTGAAGCAGTCAGCAGTGCTCGCTGGACTGAGTGTTGAAACAGGTTGCTTTAGGAGTTAAATAGGATTTCCCGGGTGTTAGTTCAGGGGGATCAAAGTTGCTTATTGTCTGTGACTAATAGTGTGCCTATCCCATAATAGGCTTCATAAAAAGAACAAAGGAAGAACGCCTGGGTGTTAGTTTTCTTTATCTGCCAGAGCAGAACAGATCGAGATCCAAGTGTGACTGAGCAGTGGTGAATGTTTTCTTTCTGTTCCCATCGTGCTGACTTCTCCTCCAGCTGCCTTCCAGCGTGTCTCCAGCCGCGTGGCTTTTACCCACGCAGGATCCAGGTGCTCGGTCTTTCCTTGGCCTATGCATTAGCTGGGTAGAATGCCTGAAAGGAGAGGCAAGTGTGAGAGTGCTTTCTGACTCCTTTAACAGCGGAAGACTGGCAGTCAGATGTTTGTGTCAGTGAACCCTATAGCTGAGGAAACGTACAGCTCACCCTCAGCTGCAGGAGTGCTCCGTTCCTGCTGCCAGGCATGAGGTCACAGTTCCATTGCTGACCCAGTTGCACTGATGGAACCATCGATTTCTCTAGCGATTCCCAAGTGCTGCAGTGCCAGGAAAAAGCCAGGACTGGCCAACAGGTGGCCCTGCCCCAGCAGGGAGAGACAGCCCTGACTGCTCAGCTTTGCTTAGGAAAGAGTTGGGTTTTTTTCCTGAGGTGAGAGAGAATAGTTGCTGCTGGTGCCTTTGCGTGTCAGTGCTGACCTCATTAGGTCTTAACGGGCTCCTCGTGGATGGGCCTGGCATGAAGTTCCTGTGAACATCTCTGTGGGTGATGCTCTGGAGATGGATGAAACGGGCAGTCTCTGAGATCATAAGGAAAAGGAGTTCTTACTGACTGCTGCTGTACCTTCTAGCCACTCAGAAAATGCTCCTTACTAGTAACCTGTGCTCATCTCTGGGGAGATACCTGACAAAGAGATCATCTGAGAAGGGGTTTGAGTTTCTATTCACCCGTCACCTTCCTCTGTCACAGTGATCTTTTTGAGGCAGGGTAGCCCCTTGGAGCAACTCTGTGGTGAGCCTGCGTGCTGTATGTATAGGTACCAGGGAAAACAAGCTTAGTTACGAAACTGCTGTGAGCTGCCAGGCACTGTGAGCAGTGTTGTGTTTGGGGTTGGTTTGGTTTCTGTAATTGGGGAAAATACCCACTAGCACTCCTTAGTGCGTACGTCACACAGGCTTGCTCGAAGTGAAGTGGTGTGTCTTCAGACGGGATCCAGCAAGGTACCGTGGTGCTGTACCCTTCTGTTAGGTGCTCGAGGGTGGTGGCAGCAGCGCTCGTGTCGCTTGATTAGCAGTAGCTTTCGCAGGGAAGCGCAGCTGGGAGAAGCTGTCGGGCACAGGCAACGCTGCTGCCTTTTAGGTTGTGTGCAGCTTTGGTTGCTCTAACCCTGAAAGATGTTTTGATGTTAAAAGCTGCCAGACTCCCAACCACATTGTGGTTGAGTCTTTATGAAATCCAGATGATTTGGAAGCAGAGTGTGTGTGCAGTTGGCTTTAAAAAGATAGCGCGCTTTGGGGGCTTTCGCATGTGACTTCTCAGCCATCTGCGGGCCAGCACACTGCTTCCTGTTTAATTTGGAGGGGTTTTGTCTTCTCCCTTTTTTGGGTCGCTGGGGTTTTTTTCCTAGCAGTTTTGAAGTTTAATAAAGGCTCTGGAGCAAATGGGAGTCAGAGCAGCAGAACTGATTACGTAAGAGCCTGGATGTTGTATTGGTTATAGCTAGTGTTGATAAACGCTGCGCTGTCATAGCATCGAGCTCCCACTTATCTTGATGGGTGTCTTGGAGAACCCAGCAGGCTAGAGTGGTGGTTGCTGCTGAGGGCTGAAAGAGAAGTGGAGAATTGTTCTTTTTCTTTCAAGGATCTGTAGTCCCGGAGATCACAATGTGGTTTTCTGTTGTTGGAAGGACAGAATCCATGGTAAGTCTGTTCAGGTTTCTGTTGGGACTGCTTTTCTCTGAAGTTTTTAAATACTCTCCCTGTACTTCTTCCTGTTCTCTTGCTTGTTTGAACCTGTCCATAGTCACTCGCTCGTGTAGCCGCAGTGTAATCCAGCATGCAGTTAAATGCAGGATGGTAGCAGCTAACTTTCTAAAACGTAGAAGGAAAAGAACTAATGTATTAGCTCGTTCTTCGTTCGCGCTTGTCACGCTTGTGGAAGGGACTATTAATACTGAAGGTTTCGGGTGTGACTGCTGCTGTTCTACTGTGGCAGAGCATGAACAGCATGACCTGTGATCTGGTGACTTGTCCTATTAGTTGGCCTGAATCCAGGCTCCTCTGAAAGTCTGCTTTCCCCGGTAAAACTTCAGTAGAGAGACTAGGGTTGTCATCTGAAACTGTCTGTGCAAGATTCCTGCTGCTCTGAGGAGATCAGGGCGTGCATATCCCTCACAGCTAGGACACCCTAGGTTCAGCTCGTTCACAGAGCAGAGGCATTCTAATTCTGTTTAGATTGCTGCAGCACGGAAGAAAGGATTCCTGTGTTCTGCGGGATCAGGAGAGCAGGGCTTGCAGATTAATCCTCGCGTGCTGATCATATTCAGTGCTCTGCTGGGATCTGGGGCTGTCACGGTGGCACTTCTTGCTCTATCAGCTCGTGTGAGTGTAACAGCAAAACCCAAACGTGTAGTTCTGTAGGGGTTTAGCAGGCTGCCCGAGTGTTTGTGTAGCGCTTGCTGAAGCAGCGAGGAGCAGCTCAAACGTGAGTGTGACAGCTCATTAATACATGTTGTGGGGAAGGGGCTTGTTGCTCTAAAAAGAAGTGCATGGCTTCTTAACCATAAACAATCCGGATTGTTTGCTCCTTCTGAAGGTTTAACTAGTTCATTGCCAGCTGCTTTGTTTTCTGCGTTGACTCTCAGATGTAAAATGAGAAGCAGCAGTTTAAGGTGTTAAAGTTTAAAGGGGGGGGGAGTGTGTGTGGGACTGGCAGGGGCATTAACTTCAGTGTGAAACTGTTCTGGAAGCTTATCCCACAGATACCTTGTAGGTGAGCTAGGCAGAGGGAGCAGGCTTTAGAGTTAGTTAGCTCTTCACTTGCATTCCAGATCTGTGAGATGTGTAAGGCTTCTGTTTCCTGAGTATCTGAAGTGTTCCTGTGTCTGGAATTCAGCAGGGTCTGAGGAAAAAGCTTAACCTTTGGATGAGGGGAGGGATCCAGCGGGGGTTTTGGTTAGGTGTTGGTACCTCGTAGCTGTTCTGTCCTTCATGTGTGGTGTAAAACACAGAGCTTACGCCAGCACAGTGCCATTTTTCTACACATGAGCTGCTGTTCAGTAGTGAGACCGCAGCTCTGCTCAAGCAGAGTGTTCTTGTCTTTATTTGCCTGTGTTTAGACTGCTGCTGCAGATGGGTCACCCAGAGACTTGTGTTTAATGCCTTCTGGAGCAGAGTGCTTGCAGAGCAAACGAACTATAACGTCTGGTTTAAAAATCACGGGCCAGGTCTGCCTCGCGCTTCCTGGGAAGCCTGCGAGGGTCAGCACACATCCGCAGGCTTCCCCACGCATAGAGCGCCTCTGCCAGGCTGTGTTCTGTTCTGGCTTTCAGATCACCTCCAGAATGCCGTCTAGACGCAGCTTTTTAATGCTGAAGTCTTAGTGCTGTGACCGAGAAGGCTTTCAGGAGTTAACCAGCGCTGCGTGGGCTTCTTTCCGTCTGAGTGCTCCTCTGGAGCAGCCATGTCCCTGCTCAGTAGTAAGGGGCAGCATGTGCTCTGTGGGCACTGCAGAGCAGTGATGTGGCAGGGTGTGCCGGGGCGGGGGGGAGATGGTGGTGTCATTTGTCCTTGGCTATCAAGCCAAAAGCTGTTTCTTAACAGTGCAGAGATACGGGGGTGGGGGGGGAACCTGTTTTGCCCGCTTGTGACTGCAGTTGTCCAGCTGCAAACGTTTGGGTTTTGCTCTCGCCGCAGGGCTAGGGTCAGTTCTACAGCGCTTTCTCAGCCAGAGTGCGGCATGCCCTGTGGCAGTCAGTCACAGCTAGCAGGCCAGCTCTGCCTGCAGTAGGCTGGTTCACCTCACCGGCATCCGCAGCTTATGAGGGGTGTTCTGACAAGTGTGTTGTCTAATGATAACAGCTTTCTGGTCACTACACTGAGTGAGTACTTTGCTTTCTGTGAGACAGTGGGTGCTTTCTGATCTTTGGTGGAGTTTGCCCTCACTGGAGGTGAACCCAGTAGCTGCAGGGTTGGTCTTTCTCATTGCTCAGGGCTGGCAGCAAGTAGTTCATTGAGTTGTAGACAGGTACATGAAGTAATTCTGTGTCCATCATGACACAACCTGTGCTTGCAGCTCTAGGGAATGTGAGTGTTTGGGTGATAGGAAGCTTCTGTCCTGTACGGAGTGTAAACTGGCAGCATAGTTTGGCAGACTGGGGTTCTTGAAGGTGTTGACAAGCCTGGGTGATGTAAATGCTGCTAGAGTAATTGCTTGCTGGGGAGGTCGGCCTGAGACCTGGTTCTGTTGCATGAACGTGCTTTGAGGATGTTTATAAAAGCTTACAGAGATCTTCTGTGTCAACTCAAGAGTCTGGATTTAGATAAAAATCAGCCCAGTCCATACTGGGCGTAGGCAGATGAAAGGTTTGATGGCTGCTAGCAGGCCAGATCGCTGTGTCTGTGCCGTTTGGTTGAAAGATACTGGAGTTGGAGGCTTCAGCCTGCTTTTAAATTCTTCCATTTCTGTAAAGTACAACACAAGCTGAAGAAAACAGTCCAGGGGAAGCAGAGCCACCCTTGAAGTGCTGTGAGAGGTACCGGGTGCTGCCCTTCAGCAAGATGCGTTTGTGCACACAGGCGGGTGCTGCGCGTCCCTGGTTGAAATGACATCTTTGGCATTGTTGTGCCAGGCCCAGGAAACTGGCGACAGTTAATCTTGTTGGAAAATCTCCCCCGGTTTGCGTGAAGCCTTGCAGCACTTGTGTTGGGTGGTCTTGGTATCGGAAGCCATTTCGGCTGGAACACTGCTTTGGAGGGGCTGTGACTGCGTGGAACTCCCGTGGATGCAGTCCAACTGTAGCTGGGGAGTGAAGACACCGTCCCTTCGGGACTGCCCTTTCGTGGTAACGTTTATTTGTGTGAGACTTGGGCCTTTTAAATATTCCTGTGTTGAGGACAGAGGTCTTCAAACCCGTAGTGAGAGGTGATCAGGGATTCTGCTCTCGGGTAAATAAAAGCAGTCACTCGTGCACACAAGGTTTAGAACACCTCCTCACTGAAGCGCGTTTCATTCCTCAGCCGCCTGATTCCACAGCTGGGAGTCTGCTCGTCACTCCAGTTCTGTTCGAGTGATAAACAAAGTATGTGCAGCCCGACAGGTACGGGCAAACAGTGGCTGAGAACAAGTGCTGACACGACCTCCCCGTGGGTTGTTGGGGCATTACCGGTTTGGTTAGCTGCCGTCCCCGCGGCTCTGCTTTGCACACGCGGAGCTTCGCTGCCGTTCTGCAGCGTTCCTGTGATAGCGTGCACAGTTTCAGTTACAGTGACGGGTATTGAATCAACTAGGTCACCCCGCAGCACCGTTGCAGACCTGGCAGAAAGGGCCGCTGGTGTGGCACCTGCCTGAGCTAGCTGTGGGCTGTGCTGCTTGACGTAGAACGATGGTGACTGCCCAGAGATTGCCACCTCATCAACAGATGGACTTTAATTCCCACACTGTTACCCTTAGGCTGGGGCACTGGCGGGGCTGCATGGTGGCTCGGCATCTCCAGCCCATCGTGCTGCTGTCATGGGCGCTCGTGTGGTGTGGTGTGACACGGGTGGCTCATCTGCGAACCCAGCCCCGTGTTAATCCTTGCTAGAAGGGGCTGTTTCCACCGTGATCTTATGGCTGCTTGTTCTGGCCAACGCCAAAGGGAGGGAGGAGCAGGCAGCATTTCTCTTTCCTGTGTTTGATGCTCCCGTGGTGACTGAGCCTCCAGGTTGTGGTCTGGCTGTGGTGACGCTCCTGCTGTTTGGATTGCTGATTTGCACACAGTCACCCCGTGTGACACGTCCTGATTCGGTGGCTGATGCAGTGTGAGTGAGCCAAAGCTCCCTCTGTTACCAAGAAGGAACTGGGACAAGAGCTCATCCTGCAGTGCAGCTGCACTAGCAGTGAAGTCTCTTCTCCCTCAGGAGTTTGTAAAAGTCTGCGATTGGTTAAGCTGTTACCACAGAAGCCTTGTAGGTCCCCAGTCTGACGTTAGTGTCCTGTAGGTGCAGTCATTTCTTCTTCCAGAGAAACTCCACCAGCGTTTCTCCCGTTCTTACCCGGTTTGGTCTCTCTCTCCCTAGGAGAAGCTGCTGTCTCTTATCAGTTCCTGTAGTAGTTTAAGCAAGTGCAATACTTTGCCTGCAATCCTGGTGGAGCGAGGAGGGGCTTGCCACATCCTGCTGCTTGTGAAAGCATCTACCCTGGTGTGTGTGCAGCATTGTTTTGTTTCCAGTTGAGCTGGCGTGGCTGTCTTCAGACTTGCGTTTCTCATCACTTGAGCCAGCCTGTGTGTGATACGCAGGTCTGCAGTTACCTCAGTGCGTCTTCGGAGCCCTTGGACCAGCCAAACCAACCAGCCTAGTTTCTGGCGGTGCATTTGTATTCTCTGCAGACAAAGACGCTGTCCTTACTTCAGTCACTGGCTGCACTGTGTTCCCCCCAGCATGGCGTAGGCAGTTAGGAAAAGTCTGGCCCACAGCACTCATCTGGAATCAGAGGACTCCAGGGATCCCTTTCCCATGCCTGTTGAGTAAACATTTGTGATTAACTGGAGATGTAATGGATACACATCGTTCCTCTGCTTGCTTACAGAACTCTGGGCGACACCGGCTTTTGAGTAACCCCACCTCACTTTGTGTTTGAATTTATTACAACAGTGGGAGCACTGAATGTTTCTGCTGCCTGGAGAAGGGAGTTGGAAGAGCTAGGGGGGGAGAAGGGAGGAGGAATGTGCACATCACTATCCAAGCAGCTTGGGGGGGGGTCACATCTGCTCTGCTGAAACCTGCTTAGCCCTCTCTTTCCAAGTGACTTGCAGAGTGAAAGGGCTCCTGTGCTGCAGTAGCTGGGGCAGTCAGTCACAGGATGGGTTTCCTTTCCAGTGGCAGTTCAGCGCTCCGTGGTACTAACATCTAGACTGACCTGTGTGCTGTCTGTCGGTCGGAGCATGTGGATGGTGCATCGGCATGGCTTGAATAGATGCTTGTGTTCTCGTGCCTTGTATCTCTTGGTTGTCTCATGATAAGCTCACGTTAAGAGTTCTTCCAAACCCAGCTGAGTAAGGCAGATGTTTCGTGAGCAGAACGGCGTGGTTTTGCAGTGGACTGAATCAGCAGCTCTGTCTACTCGAAAAGACTTGCTCATTATAACGGCAGCTTGTTTGCTCTAAACCCGTGGGCGCTGTTTTCCTTCACACGAGCTCATTCCGGCCCTAACAAACGCAGGAAGCTCCTCTGTTCCCTTCTCTTGTGACCTGCAGTTTAATTTGCCGTGCTTCGTTTGGGTGTTAGCAGAGGAAACAGCGCCGGCCTTTGGAACATGATGCGTGGAGGTACCAGCAGTAACCGTGCGGCCTGTTTCTGATTAGGAAGGGGTTAGAGCAAACGTCTCCAGATCAGTATCTCTCCTTTCTTACTGAAGCTCGCAGTAAGACCAAATACCCTTGGCTTCCGGCAGCGCGTGCAGGTGCAACAGGCCCCACATGAGCATTTTCCCTGGGTTTGACTCTGGAGGAATGCAGCTCTTCTCTGCGGAGGTGGGGTCTTCCAGTTTGAGACCGTGTCACAGTAAGGGGAACCCAGGGCTTCTCCAGCCACGCAAGCGCTCCTCAGCATTTGGGGAATGTCTGAGAGCACGTGTCAATGCGGTAACCGAATGCCTCTCTCTCCGTAGGGTGCTGGTCAGGACAAACTCGGCATATACGTCAAGTCTGTTGTGAAAGGAGGTGCTGCGGATGTGGTTAGTAATATTCTTAAACGCTGGGAGGTAGAAGAGTCTTCAGAATTGCCCTTAACCCCGTTGTTCACTCGCCTGTGAGTGTTTCAGTTCAGACCACACTAGCACGGCCACGCCAATTTTGTTCTTCAATATACTTTCAGGACGGTCGTCTGGCCGCAGGGGATCAGCTGCTCAGTGTGGACGGTCGAAGCCTGGTGGGCCTGTCCCAGGAAAGGTAGGGAATGCGTTCCCGGGGTGTGTTGCCCGGCAGAAAGTGCTACGGGAACAATCTGCTGCGACGGGCTGGAGCTTGGGGGCTTTGAGTTGGGCTTTCTTTTTCACCTGTTGGAACTGCCAGAGAGCCACCTCAGTAACGGGCTCGACCGTTCCTGCAGGATTTTCCGTGCTGGATAGGGCCTCTATGTACAAGAGGCTGTATTACACATCTGGGCTTCAGTTTAGAAAATCTAACTACTGTTTACATCTGATTTTCAGTATTTTGGCTTCATCCCTTTAACTGCAGGAACTGGAGGTAGTGCTTGCCTTGTAGCTGTGCTCTGCTCAGTACTCCATCTCCTGGGCACCACCCTCTGGTTCAGTTAGTGACGTTAAATGCTAAGGTGTTTGGAAAAACAAGAGTACTGGAATAAACGTGAGAAGTGGCAGCGTAAAGCTGATAATAAGGAGAGCTAGCGTAATGCAGTGCCTCGTGTTGGATTGGGTTTCATTTTCTCTGGCTTTCTTTGCAGGGCAGCGGAACTTATGACCAGGACAGGTTCTGTAGTAACACTAGAAGTAGCCAAACAAGGAGCAATTTACCATGGTCTGGCAACCCTGCTTAATCAGCCATCCCCGATGATGCAAAGAGGTAAACATGCTTTGTTGTCGATGTTGATAACAGCTTTAGGAGGCCCAGAGTGCAGGATGGGAATTCACAGGAGCTTGCTCAGTACCACCAGGTAGCAATTCAGAAAAGAGCGTAACTGCACAGAAAGGCTCCTAACCAGCCCGTGTGCTTCACAGTGGTTGGAAGTGCTATTGGTCTGATGGTCGATGCGTTCGTGTGCCTTTCAAAACAAACCAAACCCAAAACACAACCGACCACGGAGCATTTATGCACGGTTGTGAGTTGAAGGACTTCCACAGATGGGATGGAATGAGCACAGAGGGCATTAACCCTCAGTGGCTTCATTATCCCTTCATAGAAGATTCTCTCCTTTGTAGCCAGAGAGTGCAGTGTAATTACTGAGTGGGAGATAAAGACGAGCGGAGGCCCGAGGAATGCACTCTGCTGTTCAGGTGTCTCTTTTATTTAAACTAGAAATAGTAGAACAGAACATACCTTCCAGTGTCTGTGTCTCATCATCACGAGCGCTGGGATGTTTCTCCAGTGTTACTTTCATCCCTCTTGAGTGAGCTAACAAAAGGCAAGCATAAATCTTAGGTAGAATCGACACGTTCGATGGGTAATTTTGTGAAGCCCTTTCCTACACGTGGGGTCGAACTACAGTGTGGAGAAGAAAGGGTTAAAAGAGTAAATCCTCATTATCAGTTTATACCACTGCCCCAGATGCCATCTGCTTCTAAGAGCCACCAGAGACTTTCCAGTGAGGCACCTTTAGCTTTTCCAGGTACTGTGATACCCTTTCCAAAGCTGAAGCGCTGATGTGTAAAGCAGAGGGCTAGTGTGTAGTTGGTAGCAGAGTGAGCTTGAGCGTCCGCAGAGGATGGTAGCACCTGGCATTGGCTTTGCCAAGGACTCGTTGTCAGTTGCAGATAGAAGGGAGCTCTGGTTGGGAAGAGACGGTGCCAAGCTGTAGTTACTAGAAGTGAAAGGGGGAAATCCATATCCAACTGTTACAGTTTCTGACCGCCGTGGCTCAGGTAAACCGCGACCAAAGAGCGAAGGTTTTGAGCTGTACAACAACGCCACTCAAAACGGGTCACCCGAGAGCCCTCAGCTGCCGTGGACGGAGTACAGCGAACCGAAGAAGCTGCCCGGGGATGACCGACTCATGAAGAACAGAGCCGACCATCGCTCCAGCCCCAATGTAGCAAGTAAGTAAGATCAGCAGTCCCTGAATCCGGCTGCGTGCTTCCTCCGCTCCAGCGTTAGGGGCTGTTCAAAACAGGGCTGAGTGCTCTCCAAAGGGGTTAATTCTGAAGTGCCAAGCCGGTATATGTGTCTGAACAAGCCTCTGTTTGGAGCCCTTGAGTGGAAAAATCGTAGTGGTGGTGTTGTTAAACGTGTGAATGATCGTTATTAACAGCCGTGCAAACGCTTCCTTTGACTTCCAACAGATCAGCCTCCAAGCCCCGGGGGGAAGAACGTTTATGCATCTGGAACCACCACCAAAATAACCTCGGTCTCTACTGGAAATCTCTGTACAGAGGTCAGAAGTGGCAGCAGAATGCTGGCTGTTAAACTTGCCTTAGTGATCAGCAGCGTCTGTGCCGGAGTCAACCCGGCATCTGAACTGTTCGAGTGTAACCCCGGTGCTAGTGGCTGGGTGGGGGGTCACTGATTACAGCTGATGAGACTGAGACGGCTTTGAGGGGCGTGACTGCATTCAGCCCGTGAAGTTGCCCCTGGTTGGGTGTGTGCAGTACTGTGTGCTTGCCTTCAGGCCGTGACACACAAATCATCATCGCAGTTGTGTCTGGGACTGGCCAGCCGCTTTGCCTCCCGTCCCAGGCAAACAGTGCTCTTAGGAGCCAAAAGAGAAGGGCTGGGAAGGCTTGTTTGGAAAAGGATTCCATGCAGATCTGTGTGATAACATTCCTCCTTGTGGTCTTTATACCTTTTCCAGGAACAGTCTCTGCCCCCACGGCCCGAAGCTTATCCCATCCCTACACAGACTTACACTAGAGAGTACTTCACATTCCCAGCTTCAAAGTCCCAGGATCGCATGGGTCCAGCTCAGAGTCAGTGGCCAAATTACGAAGAAAAGCCACAGATGCAGGCAGAAAGCAACCACTCGATCAGCTCTACAATGCAGGTGAGAGGCCTTTGTTTCGATACAAGAGGAAAAACAGGAACTGCGTGCTTTCCACTCCTAGATTGCTGGAGATACTTGTGCAGAGCAGCGTCCTCTCTAGAATCTGAGCTGGTGAGGACAAACTCTAGCACAGTGCTCTTCTGCCAAGCTCTGTTTGGGTTCAGAAACTTCTCCCCATCCTTTGAAGATGTTTCGTACAGTTGATGTGCAGCGTGTGCTGCAGACTGCTTTAACCCCAGTGAGAGGTAACAGAGTGTAGGTGGTTTGGGAGTTTGGCTGGTAAAGTGTGTTGTGGTTTTCTGAAAAACAAAGCGAATCTTTCACTCTTCCAAGAGGGTTAGTGTGGAGAAGCGTTTTGGCCTGCAGGATGTTGTTTGAGTGACAAAGTGAAGTATGAATAATAAAATAAAGCTGTACTCTGATCCAGGGTCCTCGCTGAAACACATTCCCCGCTCTCACTTGGAAAACAATAGCAGCTGCTATCAAAGTGCAGATGTTTCTCGACCTGAAATGAATTTACCCCCACGGTACCTTCACGAATTAAACAAATCGTGGTGTTCTGCTTTGTGTAAATGAGGACTTTACTCAAAGCTGCGCAGGAAATTAAATCTGTGCCCACTAAATCCAATCACCGGATCGTCTTTTCCTCTAATCCACCAAAGACTTGGGAGAAGTTTTCCCTCTGTGTTTTTATGTCTTAATTCACGATGAAGCCTCAGCCTCATGCCAGGCTCTGTACGCTTTCCACTTGGTAAAGCAGTGCTAGGGAGGTTCTCTGTGTCACGTAGAAGCAAAGGAAGGATCAGTTCCTGATTCCTCAGGTGTGCATCAGCAAGGGAGAGCTGTGAAAAGCCAGTGGATCAAAAGCTCAGTTCCCCAAGCGGGATGGTAGTTTTGAAGGAGGGCGCTGCTGGTGGAAGGGCTGTGGCAAAGAGCTGTGGAAGTCTACTGCTGAATTTCCATGCTGAACACCTTCGCCTGTCGTGATTCCCCCTTCCCTAACCTCAGCTGCACTGCTGGTGTGTCGGCTCTCCCTGTGAGCCATGGGGCACAGACAGGCTGCTGTTGCCAGAGCAATTACTCCTGCCCAGTTGTCTTAGTGAGATGAGCTGTCACCTCGACATGCAGCTCTCTTCTACTTAAGACAGGTGAAACCTGGTGAGAGGAGCCCTCTCTGTTCACACTGTTGACAGATACTGAGTCTGGGCTGTGGTCTCGAGACAGAACGTGGTGCAGGAGAGCATTTTCAGACAGCAAAGGGCTAGAAGCTGCAGCTCCTGACCAGCGCTGCGGGTGAGCTCAGTTCTGCCTGCCATACAAAAGCTCCTTCTGGTTGGAAACGGCAGAACAGACCTTTCCTGAAAGAAGTGGGTTTTGAGGGCGTTAGCAAACTGTTTGCCTAGGTGCCCTCTCACAGCAGAGCGAACACAAGCAGCTGAGTGTTCAGCGTTGCTGGACTAACAAAGCATAACAAACACGCTTGTTCATCTCAAAGAGGGCATTCTTCTGAGGTCATGCTGAGGGGCACTGCAGAGCAGGGAGTCTGCCTTGTTAGCCTTCCTCAGTTGTCGATAATTGGTGCGTCACGTGTTCGGTGCTCAGAGTTCCTAGCGTTCAAAGCGTCAGTATTTCCTTCAGGAGAAGAATCGACACGTTCGATGGGTAGCAGTGTTCCTCTTCAGGATGTTGCACAGTGGGACCCTGGTGTCGCAAGAAAATGACTGGGTGCTTGCGCTGGTAGAGCAGCAGCAGTGCACCCGTTCCTCAGGAGCAGGTGGAACTAGACCTGACTGCCCGCACTCCACTCCTAGGACGCGCACAGTGACAATGAGACCTTCCTGTGGGTCACCTCACCTCTTCGTGGGGAAGGGTAGGCCGAGGCTCCCTTTTCTCTCCTCCAGCAGCCTTTCTGTTTGCCTTCCCAGCAGGAAAAATCTTCAGTCAAGCCGGATGAAGACCGAGCGGAAGAGCTGGAATGCTAGCACTGCTGGCTCAAGCTGCCAGCGCTCTTGTGCTCACGTGGTGGGGAGGGGGGAGGCAGGGGCAGTCCTGAGAAGCTCTGCAGGCGGGGGGAGTGTGCAGCTGAAGCTCCATTCTGCAGTCAGCCTTCCCCCCAGCCCAAGTGTGCAGGCATCGCAGAGTCTTCTCTGACTTGAAGGAGTTAAAAGGGCTGAGAGGAATTCGGGAGTGCTGGGTTTGGGAAGCGTTCTGGGCACAGAGGTGCCGAGATTCCCTTGCAGCGATTACCCTGCGCAATAAGAACGAGGGTTGTGAGCCGTTTTCAGGCGGGCTGGGACACTCACGTCTCGTTTTGTCTCTTGCAGCGCGTGGCTCGTTCCCAGGAGGAACTCCGAGATAAAGTTTTCCAGCCTGAGAGGAACCGCTTGGAGGTGGTTATGCGCAAGGATGTAGAGTACATTGATCGGAAGTCAGACGGCGAGCAGTGGATGAACTCCTCTGTGGATTCTAGCACGTCTAGCCAAGAGCACCTGAACCACTCATCCAAACCAGTCTCGCCGGGTTCTTGTTTAACTAAAAGCGGACCGGGCCGCTGGAAAACTCCAGCTGCTAGCCAGCCAACTCCGGTGGCTGTTTCCCAGCCCATCAGAACAGATCTCCCCCCGCCGCCGCCGCCGCCTCCAGTGCATTATGCCGCAGAGTTTGATGAACTACCGATGGATTTGCCTCTGCCTCCCCCTCCTCCTGCAAGTCAGGTAGGAGCACAAGCATCTTCCCAGGTGGCTGCTGCTGAGCGTAAGAAAAGAGAGGAGCATCAGCGGTGGTATGAGAAGGAGAAGGCACGTTTGGAAGAGGAAAGAGAAAGGAAGCGCCGTGAGCAGGAGAGAAAACTGGGCCAGATGCGTTCTCAGCCACTCATTCCCACTCAGCCCGTGGTTCCCCCCGTTGCCCTTCAGCAGGTGAAAGCGGAAAAGCCTTCAACTTTGCAGAGGCCTCAAGAAACGGTCATTCGAGAGTTGCAGCCCCAACAGCAGCCTCGGACTATAGAGCGGAGGGACCTGCAGTACATTACCATCAGCAAGGAAGAGCTGTCCTCTAGCGACAGTCTCTCCCCGGATCCCTGGAAGCGGGATGCTAAGGAGAAGCTGGAGAAGCAGCAACAGATGCACATTGTGGACATGCTGAGTAAAGAGATTCAGGAGCTGCAGAACAAGCCCGATCGTACAGCGGAAGAAAACGATCGCCTCCGCAAGCTTATGCTTGAGTGGCAGTTCCAAAAGAGACTTCAAGAATCGAAGCAAAAGGATGAAGATGATGAGGAAGAGGAGGATGATGATGTGGATACTATGCTCATCATGCAGCGGCTGGAGGCAGAACGGAGAGCAAGGGTAAAAGGGGCTGGTCCTTTGTAGACCCAAGTGTTGTCACTGTTTGCCTTGGTGGGTTCTCTGGCTTTGTCCATGGGTGTTGATGTCCTCGTGGGGAAAGGAGTTTTAGAACTGCTGACTTAGGGTGGCTTCACCCCTTGGGTGAGGGTATCACAGCTACCAGGTTTGCAGTTGAGTTTACATCTCCAGGTGCGGGGAAAAGCGTTTCCTTCAGGTATAGACACCACGTACCTGGGGTAGGAGTAGGATAGATGTGGCAGGAGTTTGCTTGCAGGAAGATGAGCAAAAACCTTTGAAGACATGAAAGTCACTAGGAGAATCGGGAACAAAAAGTGTGTGCTTCTGTTCCTTAGGCACACACACAGAATAAACACCTAGCTCTGGGAGCTGTTAGTTATACTCCCAGGCCTGAACCTAGACACTGAGCCCGTGTTCGTTCCAGGGAGCTGAACTCTCAGAGTCCCCCTTGCTGGTTTGCTCCAAGCAAAGGTAGGGGGTATGTATGCTACCTCCCTCCCTTCCCACCACCTGAGTGCTGACCCCAGCAGTGCTGCAGGGAGGAGTAAGCTGAGCCATGTGGTCTGGTTAATGTGGCAGGTAACAGAGCCCACTTGGGCTGCAGCTCACACCTGCCTGGATTTCGCCTGGAGTCCAGTTTAGTCGGTGCCTGGCAAGCCTTGCTTAGCTCAGCCTCAGCACTGTCAGAGCTCGATGTATGTGGAGTAAGGCGACAGCTGAATGGAGTGACTCCACTGGTGGCTGATGTTTCTCAGGAGTCAGTCAGTTCCCCTGTTACTGGGAACAGTTCCTACAGGAAGGCTTGTTTTCTGCGTAACATGGAAAACAAGAGTACGTGTGGTGTGACAGGCTTCATTCAGGTAACAGTATTGGCAGTGCTCACAGCGCCTTCTGTGTGCCTGCAGAAGGTGCCGTAATTCTGTGCTGAGCCATGTCTAACTCCTGGGAAGTACTTGACTGTGCTTGCTTTATGTTCAGTAGCTGTCAGCTTGGGTCGGACGTGGATCTGGTAAGCTCACTTCTCCTGCATTCACTGCAGTCTGCGCTGCTTTCCTTTCCCTGGTGGCTAACTCTGTCATCATGTACAGAAGAGAGACCTCATGCTTGGAAGCGGAAGAAAGGGAAAGCTCGAACTGGCTTTGCAGGCAGGTTGTGCTGGAGGCCAGTGTCACTCACATGTACTCAGAGCACACAGGCTCCAAGTGGGTAGTCCTCGTGGGCTTTGCAAACCACGTAAAGCAGCCGCTTAAACAGACTCCGAGTGTTTATTGCAGCAAGGCTGAGCAGGCCTGTATCACTAACAGAAAGCCAGCTGCGTTGTGTAACGCTGGATCAGGCTTCTCTGCAAGGGCTGCGTGTAATGTGTGTTTAGGGCAGAGTCCTTCCAGCCCTTTGGATCCTTCTGGAACTAAGAAACAGCTGTCAGCTGGAACCGGACTGAAGTTTGTGTGGTACTCGCACCTCGCCCTCTGCCCTGCTAGAGGTGCCGTAAGGAGCATCTCTGGAGAGTTATGGAAGGCTGGAGTGAGCCTAAGCAATCCTGATGCAGGCTGGGGATCGGTTGCCTGCTGCCCCGCTCTGTGTCAGGGCTTTGTCAGCTCGGTTCCCGTAACAAACAGAAATGCTTGTGAAATGGCGCCGCTCTAACCTGCCGTTGTTCTCACTGTGCTTCTTTCTTTTTTCCCCCTTTCTTACTCCCTGCAGCAGACTGCTGTGCCAGCAATCTCTGTTCTAGATTTGGTATGTTTGTTTCTTTCTCTTCGATATCTCTCCCCTTCCGAGTCCTCGTGTTGTTAACACTGCCCCGTGTGCTTTGGCTGTTCACAAGTGCTGGCAGTACCGTGTGAGCTGTGAGCGTGCCTCCATCGGAATGTTCCCAGGTGTGGTGAATCCTTTCCCCGTGTTTCCTCCCCCTTAGATACTACATTCCGCTTGCAGCCTTCCTGTGTTTGCTGTAGCAGTGCTCCAATAGAAGCCTGTGTGTTCGCTGTCTCGTACAGTCACGTCTGTAAAGTCTCAGTAGTACCTCACAGCCCCTTCATTCAGTTGAGGTGTCCTCCCTTCCCTCCTTTCAGAAGAGCTTTAGCAACACCATTCCATTCCAGTTTGAATTGAAGTTGTCCTGGGAGCCTAGGGATGCAGTGTACTTTTAGAGCACAGGCTGAAGCCCTGCTGTCCATAGGCACCCCTTTTCTCACAGGAGCTGGATGGACTCTAAGCACAGCCGCTTGGAGGAACAAGTTCTGTCTGGAAGCTGAGGCTGCCTGGGTGCCTGCCAGGCCCACGAATACCTTAATCTTTCTCTTTCAGATCAGCCCATAGCTCAGAAGCTGGTGACCTTGCTGGCTATCGTAGGTAGGAGTAGTTCTACGAGCAGACGTGGGCAATAGGAGGCCAGAGTTGTGCAGCTGAGCAGGCTGCAGGATGTTTGCAGCAGAGCTGGGACTGAGCAGGAGGGAATTGACAACAATTTCTGCTTAGCTGCCTTGTGCAGTCATGGCCGGGAGAATCCTCCCCCGCTGACTGCACAGACAAGTCGTTTCTACCTGTCACAACATAAACATGCCCTGCTCTGGGGAATCCTGGAAGTACAGCACACCACGTAAGTGTGTGAGTCCCCTTGGAACAGGGGAGTATCGAACGGAAACAGCTCAACCCGGCAGCTCATGGCCCTTTCACTCAGTGGGATGTGAAGCTGATTTTTCTTGGCATGAAGTTGGAACTGGGTGCTGCTGTAGGATGCCAGTCCCAGCACCCCCTTAATCGTTCTGGGGCTGCTCCAAGGCAGGAGCTAGTTACTAACCATGAAGTAGTGAGGTGTCACTATCTTGGGGGTTTCTCCGTCCCCACTCGTGCCGTTCATACAGCTCCTGGCCTTTTCACCAGGAATTATGAATGGCCTCTGACCTGGATGCAGTTGTCTGCCCTGTGAGCTTGGTTCCAGGGTTGACAGCAGTTCCCAGGTGAGCACCCTGCCCAGTTTCCCTTCTTGCTTTAACTGGGGTCACAGACCAGGCTCTCTGCCCGCTCAGGTCCTTTTGCAGTACTTTCTCGTGTCAGGGCATTTCACGAGGAGTCCTGCTGCGAAGCAGCTGGCCGTTCGTGCGCTAGCCTGGGGTCAGTGACTGCCCTGTTCAGAGCTCTGCTCCTGATGCAACTGGGACAGAGGTTTCCTGGAGTTCTCACTGCAGCTCTTGCCTTCTTTTTTCCAAGAGGAAATCACTCTCTTCTATGAACTCTGGAATTGCCAGCTGTCTTTCCTTTTGACAGCATTACTGTGTCCGTTGCTGAAGTAATGTGATCAAGGCCACATTGCTCTTGATCCAAGCCGGGAGCGGAGGAACTGCTTTATTCCCTGCCTCCCATGTAGCCTGTGCCTGAGCTCGCTCTCCGGGTCATCGTCAGCCAGGAATTAAAAGCTTTAGCCCTAAACAAGGGGGGTGTACGTGTAGAGTAGCAGCCTCTAGCACACACTCGCCAAGCTACTGCTTAGGTGGGGGGGGTCATTTGTTCTCCAGCCTTTGTGCTCAGAAAGGTTAGTTCTGAACACTTGGGGTGACAGTGTTGTCGCTGCTGTCAGTCTGCAGCCACTAGGAGTTGTTGGAGGTAGATGTTTTCAGAATTACTCGCTGCACACCCTGAGTTACCTGGGAACAGTGCGGGGAAAGAAGGATTAGTCCAGAAAAGCCCGCAGGTTAGTTCTAGAATGGACAGGAGAGTCGCTAAAAAGCTTAGGTGCTGTAAAACACATGCCAGTTAGTTCCTGGGGGTAGAGCCCTAGCTGCGTGAGGGTTGTCCCCGCAGAGTTCACTGACATGGAACTGCTGTTCCTGTCCCATTACTGCCTTGTGTCTAAAAGCTCTTCTCTGTAAGTGAAACCTGACTGTAAAGCCAAATCCACAGGTGGGGAGGTGTCTGTGTTAGGTGCGGCTGACAGCAAGATGCAGTGATCTCTGACTGCTGTAATCAGTAGAGAAGGTCACTGCACGCGTGCTGCAGCAGGACATGGCATAGCGTGAGGACTGCTGTGCTGGTGAATATTCCCCCTGCCGAGGGCTTGGCTACAGCTAGCTTGGGGAACCACACAGAGGCTGGGTGACTGCTCCTTTCTTACCTGGACAGTGTTTGTCATAAACATCAATCCCTTGGTACTGGCTGTTGGACACCAGTCCTTATGTGAGCAGCTGCTTAATCTCAGCAGTTAAAGGCTGCTTTGCCTCGCTCTCTGCTTTCTCAGGGCGCTTGTGTTGCAGATAGAGATTTTATTTATCTCCTGGGCCTGGTTGCAGACTTGTTGAATGAGCCCGTTACTCTAAATGGATTGACCCTTTGACTAATGAGTCCTGATTTTTCCGGTGCTTAAGTACTAATCCTACCTGAAAAACCAATTGGCTGCCAGAGCTGGGGGCCGCTAGTTCAGAGTGTGTGCTTTCACTTTACTGTACCTGTGAGACTGTGGTTGCTGAAGCTGTCTGGAACATGAATCACCTCCTGTCTCCTGTGAAGGGCTCGTGTCTGAACTGTGGGTAGTGTCTCCCTGTGTGTCGTGTGCTTTTCCCTGTGTAGTTCCATGCACCTCTTGTCTTCCACTGCTTCCCCTACAGTCCCCGAGGCAATAGGAGCAGACTCGCAACGGCTGGCATCGCCCTGATGCATCTGTAGTGTAGGATTTGCTATGAGTAGCTCATTTTTAATGCACCTACTTGAGTCACTTTTTGTCTGACCCGTCTCGCCCCCCGGTGATGAAAGCATTAAAGATGCTTCTCCCTTAGTTACAGGACGAAGAGCGCAGGCGGCAGCAGCAACTGGAAGAAATGCGCAAACGGGAAGCGGAGGACAGGGCCAGGCAGGAAGAAGAGCGCCGACAGCAAGAGGAGGAGCGGACCAGAAGAGAGGCTGAAGAAAAGGTTGTGGTCTTCTGAGTGCTCCAGGGGTTCTTGGAGGCCTCTCCTCTTTAGCCTGACCAGTAGCAGCTCAGAGTTGGGGCAGCAGGGGTTAAACACGCTGGTCCTAGTGATAAGTGCTGAGGCTTCATCCCCCCACAAGACTGAGTTGTGGGAGATGAGGAAAGGGGTACCTGGGCTGAAGAAAGGCATTTAAAATACCCCGTGGAATGGCGTTTGTGTTTTTAAAAAGGCAACCAAAAAGGCAGGCTGGGCTTCCAGGGCTTGTGACAGTGGCACAGGCAGCTGGCACTGGGAAGGGTTTTCACTGGCAGATCTTGGCCGAGACACTAGAACATCGCCCACCTGGGACCTCAGTGCGCTCTGACCACTAGAGTGGTTCCAGAGAGCAGCGCAAGAAGAGGAGCTGCAGGCCTGTGCTGTGGATTAGCGAGATCAGCTGGGTTGGATTCTGTTTTAGGCGACCGGCCTCGCGCTGTTGAGCAGATAAGCAGATGAAGTGGATTTCTTTAAACACATGGATTAAAAACAGACGTGGTGGTGGTTCAGTGGCCAGCGTTGCCAGCAGAAGTTTAACCATGCCCTAACGACGGGGGTTTGTGGCATGCAGTCTTCAAAAGTCGTTTCCAGTTGTTCTCAGACTCCTGAATAGGCCCTTGTTTTCGCGTGCGGTGTGGCTCAGCCCCGGGCTGGACGGGATTACACGCTGTTTGCTTTAGAAACTGTGCAGACCTTCCAAACTAGGAGCACGCGTAGGAGACACTTCATGGCCTGCGAAATGCTCAGTAGCCTCCTGTAAATACCGGGGACAGGTCTAAACGCAGCTGTTTGACGTCTGTTTTAGAAAAGGGTTTTGTGGGTTGATTTCTAGTTAAAGCACTCTTCCTGGTCTTTATAGTAGAAGCTTTGTGCAGAGCCACCTATTGCAAGGCTCTGTCGATTCACTTGCACTCACAAGCCTGCAGTGAAGTCACAGAGTTCCTTTTCTAAGGTGCTGGTTAATGGCCGCTATTTTCTTCTCCCGCACATTCTTTACAGCTGCAGTAAATCCACCCCTTATTAACTGCAGTTGAGCTTTCAGTGCTAAGTGCTGGGATCGCCCTCAGCTCACACATGCAGTTGCTGCAGTTACCGCAGACAGCAGTAGATCTGGCAGTGACAGTAGCTGCCATTCCTTTTGTGGGAGCAGAGAGTCCTTGCGGGAGCCCCTAGAGATGCTCTGCTTGCTGTCAGAACAGGAGACCAGAAGAAAAGCTGTTTGTAGCTTGCTGATGGAAAGCTGAGTCCAGAATGTCTTCTGACCACTGTGTTTGTTTTCTTCTGGCCTTACAGAGGCGACAGGAAGAGGAGTATTACAGTCGCTTAGAGGCTGAGCGGCGCAGGCAGCACGATGAAGCAGAACGAAGATTGCTGGAACCTGACGAGCCTGGTCTGTACAGACCTCCACTTCCACGGGAATATGAACTCCCATCCCCAACCCCTTCATCTAACGCTCCTCCTCCCCCACCTCAGCGAAACACCTCTTACCTCAAAACACAGGTCCTCTCCCCTGACACGATTTATACTGCCAAGTTTGTTGCATACAATGATGATGATGAGGAGGAGGAGGATTCCAATCTAGCAGGTCAGGATAAGTACTCCAGCACAAGAAAATCGTATGGTGACTTTCCTCCTGCCACCCTTAAGCCACAGCAGCCCTCCCGCCAGCCTCGCCCAGTTTCAGATGGCCTCTTTCTTTCCAACTCATTCCAGTCATCTCCAGTCAATGCCAACAGTACTGCTGCTAAAAAAAGCCAGCCCCCACCCCCACCCAGCAAACCAGGTCTCATCCATGCCAGCAGCTCTAAAGGTAGACACCGTGAAATCGGCCCCCTCTGCAGAACTGTCCTCACCTCTTCCACTCTGGTGCTGTGGATCAAATCACTTACTCTGATTTACTTTTCCCCCCGAATCACTGTTTTGACTCTGGTGATCTGACTTCAACCCTGGTGTTAATATCAGCCTCTCAAATTCCCTTATTGCTTCCCCAAACTCTTCAAAAGCAAAATCTCCACCTCTCACACAAGCAATCAGAACTTATTTCACCGTTTCTCAACCAATCCAAAGTACTGTTGGTTTTGGCTTCCACTCTGTCTTTCAGTGATTCGCTCTGTGTGACTGACCTCGTTGCTCAGGGCATCGGGAAGGGCCCCTTTCTTGAACACAGGAAACCTTTTCCAGCGGGTTCAAGGACAGCTTCTGCTTTCATTACTGGTACCAGGGCTCTCTGTCTTAATAGAGTGTGCAAATGGCTTTTAAAATGCTTGTAGGCACAGTCCTAGATGTATGAGCACCAGGAGTCGCGTGGCACGCGCAGTTAGTGGCAGGTATCGGACGCCGTTCCTGTGCCTCTGGTTCGTGCGGCACTCTCTTCTTGCAGAGAGGGACCGAACGCGCACGTTTCATCTGGGTGCTTTCTGCCCTGCTCCTCCCTTCCTGCACCCCATGCTTGTCTCCTTATCTTGTTTCTTTCATCGTTCCAAGTGGCCAGTGCTAATGGAGTTCAGCTTCAAGCCGAGCTTCTAGCTGCCAGTAACCTCAGCGCTGTGGTTTAGTTGCAGAGGGTTGGTTTAGTGAGAGGCTCAACTCAGAGCTCATTCTCTCCAGGGTTCCCCTCTAAATCTGAACTGCAGTCTGCACAGTTCTGTCTCCAGTAACTTCCTGGTTTATTAACATGAAAGGTTCTGGCTTTAAACAGCAGCGTCTGCCGGCGCTTCCCCTGCGTGTGTTTTCTTCTGAAGGGAGCAGTGGCCCTGTCGTGCCCCTGCTTCATTCTTTTCACTCGTACTGGAGATCAGCAGAAGCCCGACAGCCGGCTCTGGCCCATCAAACCGTCCTGAAGTGCAGAGGGTAACAGGGGGAGGTGTTTGTGCTGGCTTCTAGCCAAGTGGCCAGCTTTACTGTGTTCAAGTCTCGGTGGCAGGTGTGGCAGCCTGCAGTAGAGCGCCTCTGTGATCATCTTTGTGGCCACCTAATGATAATGAATTGTGGAAATCACTTGAATTCCAAGTGTGGGGCGCCCTGCTCATAAGGAATGCAGGAGCCTCAGGATAGGTTCCAGCTGCCAGAAGCACTTCCAGTCCAGCTGCAGTCGTGTAGGACTCTGGTTCAGGATATCTGTGAGGCCATGTGGGGACACGAAACTCTGAGCTTCCTGTGCACATCCCTTTCAGTTAAGGCTCAAGACAGAGTTTACCAGCAGGGTGTCTTTTCCTTTGCAGGGCAGATGGGACTGGACTGCTTCCAGTGCCAGAGAGCAGCTCTGCACAGCAGTGTGTGCTTTTCCTATTGCTGAAGGGGCAGAGTGTAGCTCAGTTACAGTAACTGTCCCGCTGACAGCGTTGATGCCCAGCCGCTTCACTGTCTGGGATCAGTGTGGCACCCAAGCTGCGCTACAAGTAGCCCTGCTGATAGCTCAATGAAAAGGAACCCCAAACTTGTTAGTTTATCTTGGTGTTGCCCATGAGGTCTCATGATGTAGCAGTCCCTGTGGATGCTGCAGCCTCATCTATCACTGCTCTCTGGCTCTGTCACGGGTTCCACATCTTAAGGGGAGGGAAAAATAGCGTGGTGTTGTTGGACTGGAGCATGAGCAGGCACGCTGGGCACCACCTGCTGTGCTGCTACCACCATAAGTCCAGTTTGCCCTCTGAGCATGCGTGTAAGCCTTCTGGTAACCCCACAGCCTGCAAGCCCAAGTCTGGTTTGTATCGGAACTTGAGCTTTTGAGCACCTTTTATCTCATACAAGTCATTAGCTAAGACAGGGAGTGCGTGGGAAAGCTGCTCTTTGAGCACCGTGGCTGCTGTCAGCATGGTCAGTCTCAGGACTGTTCTTAGGCAGTAGGGTTCTGACATGGGACTTGTGTTCTGTGTGCTGAACTGGATCCTTGTTCAGTCAGAGGACTTGACTCTCATAGAAACTCTTAGTTGAGGCCAGCCCCAACAGATGTAAGCGTGCCCTCACGGGGTTCCTTGTTAGGCGCTTTGAAGACTGTACACGGAATGAATGAGGCAGCCCTGGAGCCATCAGTCACTGGTTGTCACCACCACTCTTCCTGCCTCTCATCGTCCACACCCCAAATGCCATGTCACACGTAACTGCATTCCCCAGCCCTGCTTGCTGTTACTGTACTGGGCAAAGGCATCGAAGGGAAGGGAAGAGAAGCGTGGTGGTGTGCGTGCGATGGGTTTTGCTGGACGAGCCACAAAGTGTGGTCAGGGCCTTGGTAACTACTGGAGGTGATGACGATGATGCTGCTGCTGCGATGCTTCGGCTGTAATAACCTAATGCCTAAAGCACACGACTAATTCTGAATGCTCTTATTCCATGATTTTTAAAGTAGCCATGAGAGCAGTTTAACTTCACCTGGTTGCTCGAGCTTCTCTGAAGACTGCCTGCGTAACGTACAAAGCCGTTTGCACAACATGCAGACCTCACTGTGCAGCTTGCCATCTCCCATTTCGCTGGCTCTGTCCCATTTCTGTCCTCGACAGCTCTCCTCTGTTTGAGTGTTAACCCTAGTAAACCGCGCTTCGCAGACGTTGCTCTCCTGCTTTCTTCCACTGGGTCTCTTTAAGTCTGTTCCAGGCTGTTTGGCCTGCCGAGGAATTGAGACAAAAGCCAGCACCCGAATCAAAACTGTGGTTGTCACTCAGGTGGAACCACGGCACGTGGATCCCAGCTTAGCACAGGAGGGAAGCTGGGACGCTGTGCTGTGTCTGAAAGGAGCGGGTGTCTGTGCCTGGCATACCTGTAAGGGTTTGGTCTGCTGCAAGTGTTTCACGGACACCGCTGTGCCCGCAGCATGGCAGCTAAAGCTGCCTGCGTGTCCCAGCCTCCCGTGTCTCTCGCCAGACATTTACGAGACGTTGCACGTGCCCGTGGAAGAAGCAGGCGTTTCCTTCTGTACCATTCAAGGCTCACAAGACAGGCCGTGCGCCACGGAGACCACAGCTGTCAGACGATAAATCTGAGTGGCGGCGCTCGTTTTACTCGATGCCTGACAGTTCTTAAGGCCATGTGGTCTTCGAAGGTGAACGTACTGAGGCTTTGTCTTGTGGCCTTTAGAAAGGATGACTGTGACGTGTGAAACCTGTGTGTGACCTCCACATCAGCTAAAGGTGCAGTGCTGCAGGACGCTTGCCTGAAATTGAAGGGTGGGAGGGAAGGAGGCGCTTTCTGAGGGGTGCTGTCTGCTTAATCACACTGAAGAGACGCCCGTTCTGCCTGCTGACCTGCAGAGCTGGTGCGTGCTGAGCTGACTCACAGCCTCTAAGGGAGCAGCTGCAGCTAACCTAACGCTTCCTGTGGAGCTTGTCACAGGAGGAGGACGCGCCTGACGCCTGCCTCGCAGTAGACCATAGCGAGGTAAAGACTGCAGTGTCGTGCACACTGCAGAGCAGGAGCAGAGTGCTCTGACCCTGCGTTAGGAATTGAAAAAGGTAGCTGTTCGGAGGGGAATCGGGGCTCAGTAGCACTGGGTTAGGGTAGCCTGGAGGTCAGATGAGCCCCTACATTCATTCCTGATTCTGGTTGGAGGTTATGCCCTAAGAGAAGCACTGCACCTTTGTGAGCAGATACCCGTTACGGAACTTGTGTGTAACTGCAGCCCTTCAACTTCGTTTCTCTTTTGCATAAGGAATAAACTCCTACACTGGATCCGCAGGAGCAGCGGCTGGGGCCCATGACGTTTATCGGGATCCGAGAGACAAGCGATCCAAAAGGTGACACGCGGCTGGCCGTTAACCGCTCAGCGCTGGGCTTGCCCGGGTTCGGCAGTGCTTTGCGCTGTCACTGCACCTCTGCGGGCCTTGCGGGGCTCTGCGCGGGATGAGGCAGTGTCTGTAGTTACGAGAAAGCACAGCCTGAGGGCCCGCCAGCCTTCGGGGACCCGGAGTTCTCTTTCGCAGTAGCAGCTCTCAGTGCCACAACCGAGTCGGCTAACAGTCGTGGTGGTATGTCAACAGCTGCAACTGGTCTGGGTGTCTTTGTACATCCGAGCAGCACCTCTCAAGTAACAGGCACCAGGAATGCAGGCTGTGTCCTGATACACGAGTGAGGGGGGACTGTGCTTGGCTAGGACTTTTTAGAAGCTGTCAGCCCCGTTCCTGAATTGCAAAATGCAGTTTCAACGGAGTGTGCAGAGCTAAGAGTGAGGCCTCCTGATCCAGAGGCGGCAGTGTGTATGGCCCCCCCTCCCGCTTGGAGATGTTCAGGGCCAGGTTGGATGAGGCTTTGAGCCTCAGGACTAGTCAAGAGGCAGGGAGATTGGATCAGGTGATCTCTGAGTTCCCTTCCAACCTGATCCCGTCTGTGACGGTCATTCCATTACGTGAGGGTTAATCCTGTGTGTAAAGTAGGTCCAGCTGCAGCTAAGGCTGACTCGACGTCTTCGCTGAGCTGCCCAGAAACCCCTACTGCAGAAACAGGTTTCTTGTTCACGCGGAGCAGTGTGCTTGGCAGCTTTGCCAGTGCACAGTGGCACACGGAGGCACTGGGGCTGCTACGGCTGCCTGTTTTCTGAGCCCTGACGGCTTGCACTGCAGTGTCAGTACAGAAGGGCTTGGTCATAGAGCCGTGACAGCAGTGCTGTGCTACTGCAGAGCCTGTGTTTACACCTGGACTTGGCTTTGAGTGTTGGCAAGCAGGTTGGTTTGTGTTACTGTGCCAGAGATGTTCGTGAGCTGGTACTCTGTCTGCGTGACAGCAGTGTCAGCGTTGAAGGAACACAGCCTGGCAGAAGAGTCGTTCATGGGAGTAAGAAACCCCGTCAGTCAGAGCAGGTTGCTAGTAATTCCTGTGTGTGAGGGGTAGTATACAACGATGGTAACAGAGACTTCTTTCCCTTTGCAGTCAAGACACAGATTTACCTGGAGCACCGGAAAACTTGACGTTCAGGGAACGCCAGCGGCTTTTTTCACAGGGTCAGGATGTATCCAATAAAGTAAAAGCCTCTAGGAAACTAATGGAACTGGAAAACGAGCTGAACACGAAGTGAGATGAAAGCACCTTATCAGCTGTAACTGAAGGCCTCTGAACTGAGGGATTGAGATGGGGGCACTGCTAGCGAACAGGAGATGAATGTTTTCTGCAAGGAGTGGCTTTGATTCCTCTCTGTCTGAGACTGTTAATTAAGATTTAGAGATGTTGCAATAGCAAGAAAACTGATTACTTTGCCAGGAGCTTGTGGTTTTCCAATGCGAGCACTGTAAACTTTTAACAAGGTGAATCACGTGAAGGTAACTTCCTCTCCTTTCTGTTTCGGGGGTGAAGGTCTTGCGCACCGGAGCGAGGAGCACTTGTCCAAGATAAGTTCTGTTTCCTGGTGTTTCACGGACACGCTTTTCTTTTAGCTGCTGCGCAGAGAGGGCGAGAATAGCTTGAACTGCCTGAACCGACCTCTGCACTAGACGCTGGTCTCTTGGGTTGTTTGAGAAGAAGCTGGCGTCTGGGCCACCACAGACCCAGCTGTGCGTGTGGGTCAGCCGTGCCCTGTGGTGATGGATAGTGCCCAGCGTGCCAGTAGAGATCTGGCCGTTGCCTGCTACTGCAGTAACGCATTCTCCACGCAGAACCTTGCATGGAACACGTGTTGAGCCTCGTGTGTGTTGGGTCTGCAGTGGCTTCCCGAAGACTCTGTGCCGAGGGAAGGTCTGTGTGTTGGCGCATCCCTGCCACGTGTGCGTCAGACTTCCAGAAGCTGGGGCCAAAGCGGCAGTGCTGTGTTGAAGGGGAGGAGTGACGAGTGCGGTTCCCTGGCGAGCAGAACAGAGCTGTGTGTTCCGGGAGGGCTGTTGGGTAACTGAGTGCGGACAGTGCGCAGCCGTCCGTCCAGCAGTGTCTGATGCCTAGGCTCGCTGACCGAGCTGGTGTGCCGGCAGCCAGGCACCCGTGCTCGCCCTGAGGACGCGGCGCGGCGAGCTCCGCTGCGGCGGGGCCGGCTTTGCTGGCGTCCTGCCCCTGTCGTGCCGGGAGTCGTTTGGGCAGTTCAAGCTATGTCTCTGCACTGTAGTAGCCTTATTTAATTTTGAGCGGTTAGTCTCTTTCCTCCCGCTGTTGCCTCCGCTGCACACGTGCGGCTGATGGGCTGGGAGCGAGGGCCTCACCGGAGTTGTTCCTTCCCCGTTGTGTGACGCTAGGACGGTGTATATTGTGATTGCAGACGAGTTTTCCGCCGGGCAGAGCCCTTGGCTGGCTCTGGGTGATTTTCCCTGTACCCTACGTCCTCCTACGAATGCATTTAGGGGCTCGTGCGCACTTCCAAATACAGAGGGGTAGACTTTCACTGCCTTAGGAAAGAAATCACTTTTAATAAGAGTTGTATGATAAATAAATGCAAGTTGATGAGAATTGGAGTGTACATATTTTTTACGTATTTCAGGTTTCTTATTTGAGAGTGTGCTTTTACCGGTCACCTGTTACCGATGAAGTAGAAGATGAAGCTGGTTCCGAGTGTTAATGAAGGATCTGCATGCTCGCTCTGTCCGGTAACCGGGAAAAGCAAGCCTCTCCCAATCTGTCTTGAGAACACTAGCAGCCTTACAGTGGCAGAGTCGTCTTGAGGAGAAACACCCCTGTGCTGTGGCTGAATTCCTGTCGCTGCTAGAACCTGGAAAAGGCTGAGCAAAACCAACACCTGCAACCTGCAGTCCAGCGGGTTTGGCCGCTGCCGGGCATTCGGGTCGTGTGAATACGTGTACAAGTGCTTTTCATATGTGTCCGTGCATTACGGTGGAGAACATCCCAACTGCTGTAGTTTCCCATTTCTACTGTATTTCACTTGCAGCCTATTTTTAATAAAGTTTGTATTGTATTTAACTTGCAGCGAAGGGGGGGTGTCCTGTCTCTTGTTGGATTCCACACCCATAATGGTGTTCCCAGAGCCGGAGCGCTCCTGCTACTGGGTCCTGGAAGACAGATCTGCACGCCAAGCCAGCGTAGCCCACAGGGCAGGGTGAGAGCCCCCCGGGTCAGGTGGCTTCTTCCCAGCCTAACAGTGCATGAACTCCCAGGGATCGCCGCTGCCCTGAGCAGTGGGTGGGGGAGCTGCCCGGACCCACAGCTGTAGGCTCGCTGGCCCTGGGGGTCTGCAGCCTCGCTGAAGGAAGCTCTGGAGGGTCTGGTGTGAGGGACAGCGGGCTCGAGCTGCTGTCTGCTGAGCAGGGTGAATTTGGTCTGAGCGGCGCTGGAGAGTGGCTTAACACCCCCCCCGGCTGCCAGGAGGGCTGGGACCGTGGGACCCTGGGCCCCATCCCTGCTGCTGCTGCTTGTCCTTTTGCCTCTGGCCACTGCAGTGCTAGGGTGCTGGAGCCGGACTTTGACCTGTCACTGGTTCTGCTGCTGGGGTGACCATAAAAGGCACTCGAGGGGTTCCAGGCGATGCTTGACAGCATCTTCACATCTGTAGCCCATCTTGGGTTTGCACCAGTGACAAAATGAAGAGTAGAGTGTGGATCGGTCTCGGTCTCTGGCCCTCCAGTCCCCCACGAGTGTCTCTAGCAAGGCAGGTGCTGCAGGGTCAGTGTTTGCCCACCCCCCATTTGCAGGGGGGTGACAGGATGGAGCAGTTTGAAGGTCAGGATCAAACCCGAGGTCCTCCAGAGCAGAGAACCGGTATAGGAAGGCATGCTCACATACAGCCCTGCTGCATCCCGGGAGACAGCTGGATTTGTGTTTGCTTCTGGCCTAGATCTCGCTGACAGAAGGGTTTGCTCCCTTCCTGAGCTTTGGGTACAGAAAGAGGTTCACAGAGCAGCAGCACTGTTAGGGTGAGGCACGGACCGTGCTGTGATCTCCCCTGCACGCATGTGGGGCTGTTTTCAGCGCTCTCCAGCTCCCCTGTGCAGAGAAAGGACTGAGTAGCCCACGGATGCTCGTTTAGGTTGCTCACTCGGAAGGCTTGTGAGCTAAGTGTTCTTGGCTACAGCCGACAGGAACCAGGTTCTGGATCTCATTCACAGTGGGTAAATCCTGCAGGAAGGGAGCAGTCAACCAGGACCTGAGAGATGATCCTGCTGCGATGAAGCAGTTACCTGGGCAGGCTCCATTGTGCCGCCTTGCCGCTGCAGAAGTGTCACACGCAAGCATCACACACACCCCCCCCGGCTGCTGAAAGGGTCTCCCAGAAGCAGCTGGTGCTGACAGCATCCCGTCTGCCTCGCTTAGCGCAGCACCTCGCAGCAGCCTCGGAACTGCAGTTCCCTGGAGGTCGGGTTCTGGCCTGAACCCGCCTGTCGGTTCCCTTTTTCCAACAACGCGGAGCCGGCTGCGGGGATGAACGGCTGAGGGGCTTCCCCCTACTTTGCTGCTTCTAAAACTGCGGCTCCGGCTCTGGAGGGGACGCTGCAGTGTCGCGGCCGGTGGCCGGGAGAGCTGCTCGGAGCTGTCTGGTCTCAGAGAGAGGGGCTCTGCCTGGGTTGCTCTGTAAGGGATGGCTGTTCCTCTTGTGCCAAGCGCTGCTCTGTCCCTCCCGACCTTCTGCCGCCCTGCGTGGGCACGCTGGCCGCCCTGCCAGACCGTAACCCGATCGGGCTGTTTGCAGAGCTGGCTCTCTCTGTAATTGTGGAGTTGGCCGCCCTGCAGCACAGAAATAGCCGTCCCCCGCTTCCAAGAAGCCGTCGTGGTTGCGTCTGGCACAGCTTCCCCGCAGCAGCCTGGCGGCACTGCCGCTGCGCTCCGGTTCACGTTCCTCTTGCACGGGGAGGTGTTCGAGCACTAAAGGCTGCTGCTAACAGTTTGTCAGCTGCTGGCCTGGGAACCTTGGTGTGAGACACCCGGCCATAGCTGAAGGGCTCGGGCAGCCCCTGGCAGCTCCCCTACCGGCAGGACCAGCAGGCTTTGCCCTAAGACCGTCCGCAGGCACCGGCTCTGTTCACAGGGTTACTGGAAAATGGAGGTTGGAAGGGGCTTGTGGGTGTCACCTAGCTGAGGGTCGAACAAGGTCAGCTGCAGGCAGGGGACTGGGCCTCTGTCTAGTACCTCCAAGGGTGGAGATCCACAGCCACCTTAAGCAACTGTGCCAGTGTTTGCCTCTAGAGTCACAGGATCCCTTTGGTTGGAAGAGACCTTTAAGGTAAGTCCCAGCCTTGAGGAAGCACTGCCAGATCACCAGGACATCACTCCCTAAGCACCAGGCCCACATCCTTGGAACACTCCAGGGTATTTAAACACCACCCTGACAGGAGGGTGCAGAGAGCCGGGGGGTCGGTCTCTTCTCCCAAGGAGCAAGGGACAGAACAAGAGGAAACAGCCTCCAGCTGCCCCAGGGGAAGTTGAGGTTGGCCCTCAGGAGAAGCTTCTTCCTGGAAAGGGCCCTCAGCCTTGGCACAGGCTGCCCAGGGAGGGGGGCTGAATCGCCATGCCTGGCCATGTTTCACAGTCGGGGAGATCTGGAGCTCAGGGACAGGGTTTGGGGTGGGCTGGGACAGCTGGGGTCAGGGTTGGACTCGATGAGCTCAAAGGTCTTTTCCAACCTGAAGGATTTTAGAATTCCTTTCAGGTAGCTGTAGAGACCAAGATCTCCCCTCAGCCTCCTTCTCTTCCGCCTAAGCAGTTCCCTCAGCTGCTCCTCTCAGAGGACTTGTGCTCCAGACTCTTCCCCAGCCTCTCTGCCCTTCTCTGGACTCCCTTCAGCTCTTCCTCGGGACCCAGCCTTGAGCACAACACCCGCGTCTGCGTCTCACACTGAGGGGAGGTCTGTGTCTCTCGGATGGTGCCTGCTCTCACCCCCTCACTGGGCACCCCGCAGCCCTCTCTCCTAGCTCTCAGTCCTCCCAGCCGCCGTTGATCCTCAGGGCTCCGCTCCGCTCAGCCTTCCGTCGGGCTGGACGCCCCGCACAGCAGCTGTTCCGCCCTTAATCCTCTTTGTCCCCGCAGGCGGCTCCTGTCTCCGCGGCAGCCCAAGTCAGGGCCCGTGCGGGGGTGCGGTGCGGGCTCCGCCGCAGCCGAGGCGCGGGGAGGAGGATGCGGCCGCGCAGCGGGCCCGGCCCGGG
>VZRI01002620.1:92519-115437 GCA_013397515.1 Upupa epops
GGCCGGAGCCCGGGGCGCAGCCGCTGCGGGCACTGCGGGCGGCCCGCGGGGTTAGGAGCGGGGTGCGGGGCCGTTGATAGGTGCGTGCGCGGTCCTTCTGAAGCCCTGGAAGGCGTCGGGGGTGCTTTGGGAGCGAAGCGACAGAGGCCAGAGGCAGCCGCAGCTGTTATCCTCCGCTTCGAGCGCTTGGAGGTCGATACCGGGGTGCTGACAGCCGGCTGAACAGGAGGCAGCGCTGAGCTCAGGTGGCCGAAAAGGCCAGCGGCATCCTGGCTTGGATCAGCAAGAGTGTGGCCAGTAGGAGTAGGGAAGTGATTGATCCCCCTGTACTGGGCACTGGGGAAGCCTCCCCTCGAGTCCTGGGGCAGTTATTGGGCACCTCCGTACAAGAAGGACCTCGAGGTCCGCAGAAGGGCAGCAGGGCTGGTGAAGGGTCCAGAGAGCAAACTGTGAGGAGCGGCTGCGGGAGCTGGTCAGTCTGGACAGGAGGAGGCTGAGGGAGACCTTATTGCTGGCAGCCTGATGACTACGGAAAGGGGGTGCAGAGAGGTGGGGGTTGGTCTCTTTTGGCAAGGGACAAATGACAGGACAGGAGGAAGCGGCCTCCGTTTGCACCAGGGGAACGCTAGGAAAAAATTCTTCCTGGAAGGGGCCCTGAGGGCACAGGCTGCCCGGGGAGGGGGTGGAATCGCCATCCATCCCTGGCAGAGTTTCACAGCTGAGGAGATCTGGAGCTCAGGGACAGGGTTTAGCGGTGGGTTGGGACAGCTGGGGTCGGGGTTGGACTCTGTCATCTTGAAGGTCTTTTTTGAACCTGGGTGATTCTATGGTTGTGTGGTTGTGCTGAGGAGACGGGGGTTAGGTACTGCTTTGATTCTGGAAGGCAGAGAAACAGAGCACTGTAATAAAACGATTACAGTGAGACAGCGCTCGTCAGACTCTCATTTCATTCTTGCTCTTGTGGTTTTGGGTGGGTTTTCTCCCTTAGACCAAAGAAGAACGAATAGTTGTCCTGGAAACTGAGAACGCTGCTCTTCATCTGAAGCTTGCGGAGGTAACGGTCCTTCACGTCTATGAAAAGAATCCTGATGGAAACAAAAACGACACTGAAATGCTCTTCGCTGCTTTCAGGGTTTGCTCTCTAACGGCCTGGGAAACCCACAGGGCTAAGGCTCAGGACTTTCAGATGTAATTAAGGTGATGCTTTAAAAAGAGCTGTTCAAGCTGTTCAGTACGCGTGGCATTACCAGAGGTGCCCTACTGCCCCCCTTCACAGCACTCGTGTCACTCCTACCTGGGAGAGGCAGGGTGCTGCTGCAGTAGTCAGTCACAGAACGCAGAGCAACAGCTGGATGCCCTCGTTTCTTTATCCCTCAGCAGAACGTGTGCCTGTGCCGATGGAGCTGCCGGAGCGACTGAGCTGTAAGGAGTTCAGTCGCAGGGAGCAGGGTTAGCAGAGGTCCCGTTCCTGGATGATCCAAGCTAATGGGATTCGCGCTGGCTGAAGCGAGGTCGGGACCCTGGAGACAAACTCGCGGGGCGGCCGTGAGTCGGGGTAGACGCTGGTGGGCAGTTGGCATCAGTCGGATCAGACTGCGACCTCTTGTTCCTGACCCCAGGGCGGGCACGGTGATGCGCACGGCCAGGCTTTTCTGCAGCCCGATGAACTGCTACCCTGGCAGCAGGTTGTGAGGGTCGTCACCGGGCATAGGAAGCCAGACTCTTCCTCTGTGCCCTGCGTTTGCCTGCTCCCAGGTGTTTGGGTGCCTGCCTGCACCCAGAGGCTTCAGTTAGCAGTCACCGCGCTCCTGGTCCTGCAGACTTCCCTGCGCAAAGCCGGGCTGCCAGAACGGATCCAAGAGCAGGGCTGAGGTTGCCCTTTGCAGAACACTATTGACTACTTCACTTCGGCTTCTGCTTGTCATAATCCCGACTATGAAAGGGTTTATGGTCGCTTTTTCCCTTCCGTGCACGGCCACCGGTTCGCGAGCCCTGGCTGATGACTGAGGGCGACTTTAACGGGGAATCCTCAACCCGAGGGAGGCAGCGCTCGCAGTGAGGATAAAGCTGACAGCAGAAGCGATGTCAGGGTCACTGCGGTGCCAGCGGCATCAACCACTCCGCTCTTACCGTTCGTGTCGGGAAGAACGGGGGGTCCGGGAGAGCCTGCACAGATGGTGGGAACAGATGTGAGAAGCAGGGCTTTAGCCAGCAGAGCTTGTTTGACGAGCAGGCTCGGGGGCTGCAGTTGCTCACAGACGCTTAACTTCCCACGCGAGTAGAGATGCCAGCCGAGCCTGCCCAGTGCTTGAAAACCCTAAACCCTGCCTCTCAGTGACAGGAGCCCTGAGTACCCGCAGAGTAAGAGAAGTCGTGAGCACTGCGTAGACTTGCTCTCCGTTACTGGAACCTTAAAGCCTGTAGAAAAAGAACCCCGAGAGCTCTTTTTAAAGGACTCTCTTCCTGCTGGTTCTCTGCCGCAGTAGGGGTTTGAAGAGCAGTGCTAAGGCTGCGCAGGACCTCGGGCTGCCTCTGTAAGGGTTGTGAAGGTGAAGGAGTCGCATGAGATGCAGGTTTGCCTAGGTGAATCCTTTGCTCGGAAAACAGGACCTTTCTTCCCTCTAAGCAGCTCCAGGCTGTGGCTTTGCCGGGTTTCATAGATCATCCCGTAGCTGATCACGACGGTTTCACGACGGTTTCACCCGTCGTTAACGGGTGATGACGGTTCAATCACAGCCGCCGCGTGAGGAGATTTAGCTCCTTCCTGGTGTCGCAGTCTTCTGTTTGGTTAATTTAAATAACAAGGAGCTTCAGTCACAGAGCTTATGGCTTCAACAGAGTAGGGAAGAAGGCTGTGTTAGAGACAGGGGCATCCCGCTGCTCAAGAAAGCCCTGGTTAAAGAATGACGGGTGGGAAGGCAGCAGCTCATTCTGAGCCCCGGGACGGGCAGGGCATGCACAGGGTTTTCAGCATCGCCCAGGTTCTGTCGCTGCAGGGTTGCACAGGTCCTGCGCTGAGATTTGGGTTCTGTAGAAAGTCAACTTGAAACTCACCCTCTCTGCAGTCTAGTTCCCCGAAGGCACCTAGGCCAGCTGAGTAAGTAGCCTTTCTCCCTGAGCAAAGGCACAGTCCTTCACGGGACTCGGGGGAAAGCACCGAAGTGATGTATTTGCAGCCCCCTGTGCTCCTGAGCTAAACACATTTGCAGGGGCAAAGGGCACCCGACACAATGGACCAGGTGAGCACCCTAGGGTGATTCTCAGCCCATCTTTTATTCTTTTAACAGTACCAAGGGTTGGCTCGAAGAAGCACTGATGAGGTGTTGCAGCTCTGCTCTGCTCACGGCCAGCAGCTGAGACTGCAGAGGAGCGCTGTCGTAACCCGGCTGTGCGGAGCAGTAGAGGTAAAGGCGTTGGGCAATAACCCACACGGACGCGCTGGTCAAAAGCAGCAGAACCGGGAGGGCGCTCAGGTCCAGACCCGGCCTGAGGCTGTTGGCAGCAGTCCATGCACCAAGCGGGGCAATGCCCGAAGTAGCTTAAAACGTGAGGCGGTTTTGCGGCAATAGGCTGCAGAGTCACCCGGGGAGCCGATGAGCAGGAGCTGCTTCTGAGCACCAGGATCTGTTCTGTGGCTTTTGGGAGGCTGAAATGCAGTGAAGTTCTCCCTTCAGATTAGACTGCAGTTTTGTCACTGAAGCTGGCTGACTAACTCGAGGTCGGTGCCACCGCTGGAGGAATAAGTTGTCACCCAACGCACAACCAGGCCGACTAACGAAACATCAGGAGCCTCTGTGAGAAGAGGTGCTGCTCAGTTCGTGGCTTTACGTGTTCCTTCCAAGGCTCAGATGTCAAGAAGTCGGCCAGTCCTAAAATGAGTTAGGTTTTGCTTTGCTCAGACTTTATGTGAGCATGAACGGCCTCTATAAACATTGACAAGCCCCACGGTGCGCGTTGTGTTGAGTCATCCCGAAATGCAGTCACTCTTCCGAGCAGGGAGGCTTTCTGACCGTGCCCAAACACATCTGTGCTGCCCCAACTATGGAATCCACTAGAGTGAAGCTAGCAAATGCCTCCTGCTCCAAGCAGGGGGAGTTAATGCAGCAGAGGGGGGATGGATCTACCTCACCGGTGAATCGGACACACTCACTCACCAGTCTTTCTAACTGAAGTCCCTCTGTGATTTTAGGAGAGGACACGGCTAGATACCTTGCCCGACCCATCTCTAAAGATGCTGGAGGGCCACTACACATGGTGGTGTTCTGCTGGGGGGTGAACTGCTGGGGTTGTATCTTCATACTGTGTTTTCCCTTCTTGCTGAGAAGAGGCTGAAGCAGGATGCGAAGAGCCTCCGTTCCTTCACTCTTGAGCTTTCCAGAGACTTCCAGCGCCAGAGCCAGACCTGCCTTTGCCAAGTGTTGGCGGCAGCCCGCGGGATGCAGCTGCAGAACGAAGCCATGCAAAGTAAGGCTCGCTGCACGTCGGTCTCCAACCTGGCTGTGGCTGGCGTTAAAGGGCTGCGTTCGGGTTTTGAGAGGCAGGTCGCTGGAGCGGTAGCTCTTCTTTTTGCGTTGACGTTAGATCAGCCAGGAGGTCTGAAGTGCTAGAGTACAAATAGCTCTGCAGAGGTTAGCTCTTGTATTGACCGCAGCTGCTACTGCTCAGCCGTCGGAGCCTTCTCCGTGACGCTGTGGCGCTGGCCTGGTTCACATCAGCTGCGAGCAGAATGGGTCTGAAGCTATGGCTGCAGTTTGTCCGGTGTGGGCTGCACTGGAACGGGACTCCGGTCGTCCCGGAGACTTCTGCAGCCGCTGCCCGAGATCAGAACAGGTTGGATGTTCGACATTTCTGTGTCCATGGAGAAAACTTTACTGCCCCAGCCAGTCCTGCTCCCCGGACTGGAGCTACCACAGCAGGGACCAGTATCCAGAGCCAAGGCCCTGCCTTGTAGATGTGCACGTAGAAAGCAGGAGCAGCAGGGCACCGGTGCTCTCTGTACTCTGGCAGAGCCTGAGTGCCGTGTGCCTCTCAGGGAAAGCTGAGCCGAGCCCCGTGCTGATGCCAGTATGGCCTGAGCCTTCCAAGGCCCATCTAGAAGCAAACGGCGCGGGGTTTAGGGTTCAGATGACGCTAGCTAAACGAGCACACTGGGGCCACTGCAGATGCCTTCTCACTGATTCACCTGGGCCTGCGGCAACTGCCTGTCACTTCTCGTAGCCATTTCGTAGCGAGAAGTACAATGGGACCTCTCAGAGGTGTCCAGTGCATCGGGAACTACCCCTCCCGGGATGCGGCTGGAGAGGTTTACGCCTGTGATTCACGAGGTGCTGCTAGAGGGCTCCTTCTGTGAAGTCACGGAGCTCAGTTCTTTGAAAGAGCTTTCTTCTAGTGTTTCAGATAAAAGCTTTTGATCTGGAGCAGTCTCTGCAGGAGGTGACCGAGAGGTATGAGAAAGAGAAGCAGAAGAGGAGAGCCCTACACAACAGCTTGGTTGTGAGTATACGCAACGGTAGAGCAGGTCCTTGTACCGATGCCCGTGGCTTCCTCACCAAAGCAGCTAACAAATACCCCTCTCAGGGACACATCCTCCCCTTCCCCAGCGGCCCCTGCACAGGGCATTTCTTTGCTCAGGTGCATTTCTTTTGGAGTAAACCCACTCCACGCCGTCTACACAAGCACCTTCCAAAAGCCCTTGTGCCAACACACTGCAGAAACCCTTCTGAAGAGTGGCTAGAACTGGCCTCCACCACCCTCTCTTCCAAGCTTGCATCTTCTGAAATGCTTTCTGAATCCTGCAGTGACCAGCCTGAGCCTGCAAGGCCATCCTCTCTTGGATGAGGCTCTCACGCTGTCTCAAGTAGTTTGCCCTACCTTCTCAAGGCAAATGATCCTGGTGCTATTGTTCTTTCTGGAGGGGCTTAGGCTCTGAAGCAGTGAACAGCTGCTTTCTGGAACACACTCGTGTCTGCCTCACAGCTGCCAGGGCAGGGTATCGGCCCGCCCTGGCCCTTTGTGTTAAGTCTGTGTTAATATCCTAACCCTAGGAACTGCGAGGGAACATCAGGGTGCACTGCAGGATCCGCCCGCCGCTGCCGTTCGATGCTGCTGCTGGACCTTTGCAGTCTGGAGATGGGTAACGTGTCTGCGCCGCATGAGCCTCACAGAGCGGCACAGCCGAGAGTTCGTGAGGACGGCTGTGCGCCGGCCCCTCTGGCTCTCCGTGCGGGGGGAGGCAGAGTGGAATCAGAAAAGCTGATGCTGCTTCCATTCCTCTCTCCTGCTAAACCGCCTGTGGACAGTCTCACCCCCTCGTCTGAAACGTGTGGCTTGGCAGAAGCAGCAGAGCCACAGTCCGCCCAGAGCGCTTCCACGGCGCCCTACCCGCTGCGGGACACGGGAGTAGCTTCAGCAGTCGTGGGCTGAGACCCGCTCAGCCTCGCGGCTGCCTCGCAGTGCCGAGAAGGCGTTTGCAGTCAGCACAAGCGCCGCCGTTCCATTTCAGCGCCGTTTGGCTCTGAGTCCCCAGTGTACAGGGCACTTACTGTAGCCGAAGTGTCAAAACAACCCGAGAGCCAAGAGGAAAAGAGGGATTAGATGCAAGTATGTGCTCCAGCAGGCGGAATTCTGCACGGATGACTAACGCGAGAGGGAGGGACGCGTACACAAACAAAGGAAGAAGGGGGAAACGAGGTGGGTGGCTAGAAACCAGGAGCAGCATCACCGGCTCTACCAGCAGAGCGCTGATTTGGGGCTTTATTTTACTTGCCCTGGCTGGCGATGCTGAGAGAGGACTTCCAGGGGTTTAAAGGTTAGGAATTGCTGGCAAACCTTAAAAGCAGTGGAACTGTTGGATCAAAACAACAGCTGAGTTAGGTCCTTCTAACGTGTTGTCTGCCACCGCTGCCGGCTCTGCTGGGAAGGAGCCCCCTCAGTGCTGCTGCTGCAACAGCGCATCAGCTGCTGGGTGCCAGCGGAGCCGGGGGGACCGGGCCGAGCTGACAGCCGAGCAGGCTAACTTCACGCATCCCAAAGTAACCTAAACACAACCCTTGTGGAGCTGAGAACGGATCCTCAAACGTGCGGGTTGCAGACCTGTTGAGCCCTGACTTCCCCCAGCTGAGGAGCACAGTGGGGTGAAGGCGCCTGCCTTGCACTCCCTCCAGGCTTCTCTTTCTCTCTCTCTTGCAGGCACAGGAACTTCTCCGAGAAAGCGGCGCTGGCAGTTGATGATGTGAGTGTTCACTGCTGACAGTCGGTGGAGCTCTGGTAGCTTGGTGTCTCTCGGCTCTGCTGCAGCTTTGCCCCAACTACAGTAGGGAGATCACCTGTCTTGCAGTGACAGACCCCAGGAGAACCTGCAGTGTAAAGCAGCTTTGTTTCTCCTCTGCCAGGAGCTGCTTTAGGGCTCCCTCCCTCCTGTCTGTAGGACTGACGCGTGGGCAGGACACATGTCTGTCCAGACTGAGACCACATGAATTCCTCCAAGTGCTCTTCCTCTGGGTCACTTGGAGATTAACAGAGTCCTTCAAAAGACAGGCAAGAGCATCTCTAGCATGTCACTGGTCTTCCCTAGAGACTCATTATCCAGGCCCCAAAGCCTGAAGCATGCTTAGGACTGCCCGGATGAGCGGAGGAGTGCTTGCTGCAGCCTGTGCTTTTCCAAGCTTTCTTGTTTCATGATGTCCAGCTCCTCAGCCTAAGAGTAGCAGCTGCCTGAGCGTTCACCCTGATGCTCCTTGTGCAGTAGTGGTGGAGAGGGAGCACACGCTGCACATCAGACTGAGCTGCTCCACGTGCATTAGGACATGGGGCAATGCTGGCACTGTCACCGCCTGAGAAGATGAGGGTGGGTGAGAGCCTGCGTGCTCAGAGGAACGTGCCCTCGCCTAATCCCTGGAGGCACGAGAAGGACACTGGCTGTCCCTATGTGATGAATTCCAATCTCTTTGAGAAGGTTTTCACCTGTAAAGAGCTGTGAAAAAAGGGATGGGGAGAGTGAGCTCTGAATATCAGGGAAGGGACAAGATGCTGCTGTTTCATCAAGACAGGACTGGGAAACATGAATTATTGCAGCCAAGACCCTTCCTTTCTTGGCAGGCCATTCTGTAATAGACCAGACGGGTGTAGCTGTAGCACTTGGAGACACCCTGCCTTTCCAGTTGCTTCTCATCATCCTCAGCTAAAGGGTTCCTCCCTTGGTGTGTGGGGAATCCTACCCAGTGTGGGGAATCCTTTCAGCTGCCCCCGTGAGCTCAGTGCTGTGTCAGCTGGGTGCACTGAGATTGACAGTGAAACAGCAAGGAGCAGTTGCAGTCTCCCCTCTATTGGCCTTGCTGTGGAGCAGTAGTCTTGGGAAGGGGATGTAGGCTTCAGCAGGTGTGCAGAGAAGAGGGGATAGTTAGCACTGCTGGGTCTGTGATCATCTCTGCATCCACTATCCCATAAATTAACTTAAAATTACTTCTCTGCAGCTCGAGGATGAAGCCTCTCCTGTTGGTGGCTGCAGTACAGAGGCTCTGAAGCCTCTCCTGTTGGTTAACTGCTGTATACAGGCTCTGAACTTCATGGTCCTTAGCTGCTGCTCTTGACTGGGATGTTAGAACTGATGAGTATTCCTCCTCCCTGTGTGTCTCTGCCCCTGACATGCACTGTGTGTGGTTTGCCTTCCTCGTAGGAAACGGTCCTTGTGAGGTGTAGCCGTCCTGGCCATGCGGCAATAAACAAGACCTTCCAGTTTGAGAGGTAGGTAGTGCTGTGTGGTGCTTCTGGGGGCTCTGCACAGCGAAGGCTGGTTTCCAGTAGTCATTAGTTAGAAGGCAGTGTGCTTTGCTGTTTCACGCCTGTGGTGTTCCTGCTCTTCCCAGGACAGAACCGTGTGCCTCAGCATATAGCTGACACAGTCACTCTTCCCCCTCGGTGAATGCCTGCGTTGAAACCTGTCTCATCTGACCCTCTTCACCACCTGGGCACCAGCTCTCATGATCCTTGCAGCCTTTTGCGAGATAGGAACGACCTGTCCACATTGTGGAGGGAAGGGATGAGGGGGGTATCTACATCTACCTGAAAGGCAGTGGTAGAGAGGTGGGGGTTGGCCTCTTCTCCTAAGTGACAAGCGACAGGGCAAGAGGAATCGGCCTGCAGCTGCACCAGGAGACGTTCAGGTTAGACATGAGTTAAAACTCCGTTATTGAAGGGGTCATCAGGCCTTGGAAGGCTTCAAAACCTTCTGGAAGCAGAACACGAGACAGTTGCACAATTCCTTGCTTGAAGGGAAAACTGGTTTAGATCAGAAAGCATTCAGCATGACTGATCTGCTTCGATTTCACGTTAAGGTCTGAGCCCGTTCAGCCTGGACTGTTGTGGGTTTGCTAACGTGGCTAGCCAGTCACCCTTTCCTTGCGACACCCCTCTCAGATGCTGCCTCTTTGTGCTGCTGAGGTCGGGGGGCTGCTGTTGAGCCACCAAAGGTCCCCTCATTCCTGGAACAGTGCAAATCCCCAGGACTTTCCTGCTCCCGTGGGCTAGAGGAGCCCCTGGAGACAAGGCATGTGCGATCCCTCAAGGTGCACGGCCCACTCGCACGGCTGCTAAGCTACTCCTTTCCTCCTGCACCCCTGCTAGCACAGCCCTGCCAGCTGGAGTGAACGCAGACCACCGCTCTGCAGAGCAACACAGTCGGTGCTGTGGGCACAGGACTGCAGAGGCTCTGGGACTCTGGACGTGGGGTGTAGATCCTGATGCTCAGGAGAAGGGTTAAAGGCTGTAAATCCCCCCAGGAATGCAGTGCTCAGGGAATGTTTGCTCAGTGTCCCTGCACAGCCCTTTCTGCTCCACACAGGAGCAGATGGTTCTGATGAACTCCGCAGTGTTTATTTGTTTTAGCAAAGCTTTATGGAACTAATAAATGTCAAAATATTTGATCCCAGCTCAGGAAGAAAATTCCAGCTTTCAACATCTTTGCTTTCAGGACCCTGTTGGCGATCAGTTAGCACAATAACAGGGGAGATCAGAGGTTACTAGGGGAGGGCAGCATCAATCACTACACAGGGACAGAGGCAGGGTAAGAGCCCGTGGGCTTACAGAAGGAGATGCTCTGCATTTACTGCACCTCTCAGGTGCCTGAGAAGTGCCTGTCCATGCTCGGGCCTGGGCTGGGGCCACTAGCAAAAACCTGCTCAAGCCACATTCTAACTACTTCGGGTACTCACAGCGTTTGAACCGCAGCAGCTAAGTAGCAGCAGTGAAACCCCTTTAGGAAGCCACGGGAGTACTGGGAGCGGTTGTTATAACTGGAGTGCCGTGCCTTTCGTCTGAGCAGCTACCCGAACCTGCCGTACGAAGCTGTGGCTGTGCTGCTCTGCAATGGCACCAGATTAAGCCTGGTTGGTACTGGCCCTGGTTGTGGTCAGTAGCAATCCTTGGGCTTTATTAGACAACCAAGCCCCCCAAAGCAAGTGAAGGAACCCCCAAAGCAGGTGAAGGCAGCGTGGATGCTGTCTCTGAAATGCCTTTCGACTCTCGGGGTCGCTGTTTTTTCACGTGGTGGCTCTGAGATGTTTCAATGTGTTAAGAAGAAGTGACCATTTCACAGTCTCACAGTACTGGTGAGGCTGGAAAAGACCTTAAGGATCCCCGTCTGTACCTGGTGTCGAGGCTGCAGACGCACGTTTCTCCTGCTGTTAATCACTTCTCTGTGCTCCTCAGAGTTTACAGCGCTGCGGAGTCCCAGGACACAGTGTTTGCGGACGTGGCGCCTTTGCTGACGTCTCTCCTGGACGGGTGAGTTAAACACTGTGAGGAGCAATGGCCGGAGGCAGCGACCTACTGAAGGCCTTTAAAGAGAACCAGACGAGAGCAGTGGCTGCCCTGGGAGGTTCTGTGACTCTGCAGCTGCAGCTGCTGTCTCCCCTTATTTACAAACTGGGGGGGAAATCAGTTCCTTTGGTCTCTTTCTGGCAAACTCAAGCCCTGCTTCTCGGTGCTTATGTTTTGTAACTGCTGATCACTTGTGGACACCAGTGGCTGTAGTGAGATCCATGTGTGGAAGTCCTGCCAGGGCCACTCCAGGATGACCAGCTCGGGTGGTGGGCACAGCACAGGCCACGGGAGGCGGTGTCATCAGTGTAGTCAGCGCCTGGCGCAGCCACAACTGAGCATCCTCGGTCCTAGTGCTCCTCCAGGCACCGGGCTCAAAGCAGAGCTCTGGTTTGAATTCAGAACTGATCAGTAAGACCCACTAATGGTTGTGTGTAACTCTGGCTGCCAGGGTCGTGAAGCGTGACTCCTCGCTTACACCAGACACAACTCAAGCTTCTCTTGCAGAGAGGCCTTGAAGTGCACGTTCTTATCATCCTGAGGCTTGAACCAAGAGTCAAGCAGAAGTTTCCTTCTGGTCCTTTCTCACCCTCACTCTGATTCTAACCCGTTTGGGTGGCTGTAGTACAGCTGTCACAGACCTTTCCCATCCCTGTCCGTCCGCAGTGGAGTAGTGGACCAGTGACACTGCTTGTTGACAGCAGCCTGCACTCTGCAGCGTCCAGGTTCCTCTTTCTTAAAAGCTGCCTAGAGGGCCCTTTCAGAGTGTGGTGAATACCGGGAGGTCCCAGCCGTCTCTTTGCTCATGCCACCGAGTGGCCACGTGGGCTGAGGGAAGTCCTGCACGGCCAAACAGCATGCTTCTGCTTTACCAAGGATGAGCAACCACAGTGGCAGGGCTGAGCAGCCCAGAGGAGGCTGAAGAATTCCTTACAGCCACTGCTCTCTCTCTGCTTTTCCTCCTGCAAGGAACATGTTTGTGTTGGCTCGGAGCGTTGCCTGTGAATCTTCAAACACATCTGATCCATACCTTGAGCTGCCGTACTCCCCCCTGCCCCATTTCCACTCTGGGAGGATCCTGCTCCAGGGCCTCAGGTTGCGATCTTCACTTAGGAAATGTTCTGTTACTGAAAACGAGAGCTGCCCTGTTCTCCGAAGAGCCAGCTAAACAGAAGCAGATTGCCGCGCGTACAGGCCCTGTTCCTCATCAGCCTTCCCACGCCAAATGGGAAGCACGCGCCGAGTCTGAACCTCGGGCCTGCTTGCCCATCCTTATTGTTTTAGTCTGGGCTCCACAGTGCTCGGTAACAACCTCCAGCCTGGGTAGGAAGGGCTGTCTCGCTCTTCACTTTTCTCTCCTAACAAGTTGTTTCATCTCTCAGTACAAACGTAGAGGAAGGGAGGATGGCTCCATGTGCAAAACCAAGCCCACCAGGCTCCCAGGCGGCAGTCGGCCAGCAAGGGAGTGAGGCAGTGTTTCCTCTCTTCGAGCACTGGAGAGTCATTTCTCCTCCCGTGCTTTCCTTTCGCAGAGTTCTCTCCTGGCGGTAACTGCCGCGCTGAACACCCACACTCTTTGGAGGAGATACTGCTCAACTCTGGCAGCAAGGACAAGAACGCAATGTGAAGACAGGGGCACCTGACGCCTTCATGCTCTCTGTGCCTATGGAGATGTGATACTGCCTTGCATTGCTCTAGCTGGTTTGGGCTTACTGGGCCACTGGCTGTGGCAGAGGAGCTAGCACTCCTGATAACCCTCTCTGCATCTCTGCCTTCAGCGTGACAAGCGCCTGTCTCCTTAGCTTCTCACAATCTCTGTCTTGTCAGAACTAATTCATCCTTAATGTTTACTGGGGGGGTGGACTTAGATGATCTTGCGAGGTCCCTTCCAACTACAACCTTCTGTGCTCCCATGAAGTAGTAAGAGAAGAGAGCGGACCGTGAATAGTCAGACTAAGTGGAAGTCTGAGAGACTCCTGAAACCCCTTCCACCCTGGTTCCTGCTAAGGAAAACTACTAATTGCAGATGCTGCCTCCTGTTTTGGTTCCAAGGTTCCCTCTGGTTTTGGAGTGAGGCCGGGGGTGCCAATAAGCTGTGGGCTGGCGAGGCGTCGTGCGTCAGGGGTGGAATGGTGGCAACGGCTCGCGGTCAGCCTCGCTGGAACGGCCGCTGCTAGCAGGAGCTTTCTGCCGGATAGTCACCAAGTCAAATTTACATCAGGGGTGACCACTCAGGGAAGGCTCTTGGTTCAGAGTTACAGCACCAGTGTCCTGTGCTGCTGTTCCACATCTTATGCTCGGGTTGTCATTCCGTCTCATTTACAGCACCAAATCTGTGGCTGGACTGATGTCTCAGGCTCTGCATCCTGAAACGTGGAGAGACCTTCCTCTAGGTTCTCTGACTGCAGCCTTGCCTTGGCACCCCAGAAGGGCTGCTCAGGTATCTGCCGTGGTGCTCACCAGCTCACATCTCTTCCTAACAAGGACGTTTGCTGGGTAATCCTCCAAGAATCAGCGCTGCTAGGCACGTTTAGCTTGCAAAAATGACTGCAGAGGCATTTACCTCGGTGGCCATGAGAGGACTTCATGACTTGAAAGCCTGCGCTAGAGGAGGGGTGTTCCTTAAAACTGTCTGGCATGTGCTCGGACCGACATTCTTGATACGAAGAAAAGCATCAGATAACTAAAAGCAGCTGCTCAGCTCTGCCTGCAGAGGAGGTGGCCTAAGCAGCGGAACTTTACTCCGTGCAGACCAGGAGCAAGCCTGTTCTTGCAGCTCAGCAGAAGTTTCAGCACGCTGCGAGGCTCTCCGTGCGTGGAGGTTCTGCTAACGTGAGTGTGGACAACAGGACAAGGAAAAGAAGCCGGCCTGTCAGCACAAGCGACTGTGTCCTCCGACAGTTGTTGCTGACACCACCCTCTGGTCAACACCAAGGTGCTGGCAGGTGCTGCAGAGCAGATGCAGCCCAGCAGGGACTAAGCTTTGGCTGTGCTGCTCCTCGATCCAGGTGGCACTCCAGCCACCCTCTTGATTTGCTTAAGATGCTGACTTTGATCTGACTGTGCTAGAAACACACGTTCTGGGTAGGATTCAGGCACCTACGCTGATCCCTGCAGCACAGCCAGCCATGAGAGCACTCGCAGCTGTGGGCTGTCATTGCAGTGCAGAGCAGCGGGTGTTTCCAGAGGTCTGTCCATCAGATGAGCTCTGCAGGTCTCCAGAGGGTGAAGAACTGCCCCTCCCTCTGCAGTCACACTGTACATTTTCACCTCCTCTAAGTCCAGATCCGAAGAGTCAGTCCCTACCACTAAAATTCCCCAGCAGTCTGTGTGCGTGTGCTCATACTGGACTACTGCACTGGGTTTAGATTTGTACCTCTTATTACTCAGGCTCCCTTATCCTTCCCAGTGGCCGAGGGCTTTGCCTGATGAGTTTGCCCAAAGAGGATAATGGCAGCTCCATGCCCAGTTCCCAGCTGTTAGGATGTCAGTGCTGTGGTTTGCACAGCTCAAGCCCCGCGATGGTTTACTCCAAGATGCTGCCCTATAAACTGCAGTGGTTCAGGCGCCGGCTAACAAGCAGCTCAGTAGTGCAGGAGCTGGAAGCAGGGCAGACAGCCGGTCTAACCTCATCAGTCATTCCAAGCTAAGCATCCCTCTGCCAGCAGTTCCCTGCCCTTCAACACTGACTAAGAAAGGAAAACCAGTGCCAGTGATGCTGCGAGTGGTACTGCACCTCCCGTTGGACTTTGGGATCTCCAGGCAGGAACCTGCAGGACAGTGCATTGAGGCTTCGGCTTCGGGCTGCGTTCCCAGGTGGGCTGGGCGCTGACCTGCCTCCTAGCACCCGGTGAAGGTAAAATAAATGAAGGCCTTTTGATTTTCAGGTACAACGTGTGCATCATGGCCTATGGGCAGACTGGAAGTGGGAAGACGTACACAATGCTGGGACCACAGTTAGAAGAGAACTCTGCGTGCTCCACAGAGGATGAATCTGAGCTTGGAATTATTCCTCGCGCTACCCAAGAAGTGTTCAGGTAATAAATAAACAAAGGCTCAGATCAGCCTGGAGAAGGGCAGGCTCCGGGGGGATCTTATGGCAGCCTTCCAGTGCCTGAAGCAGCTACAGGAGAGCTGGAGGGGGGCTTTTCCCAAGGGACAAAGGGATGGGTTCAGACTACGAGAGGGCAGGTTTATCTTGGCTCTTAGGCAGAAATTCCTCTCTGTGAGGATGCTGAGGCCCTGGAACAGGTTGCCCAGGGAGGTTTTGGATGCCCTCTACCTGGCAGTGTTCAAGGCCAGGTTGGATGGGGCTCTGGGCAACCTGAATGCCACTTGCCAGGTGAGCTGCAGTGTAGGTCTCCAGTCCCTCTCCTGCTTAGCCTGATTTTCTAAGAAAGAAAATCCTACAGTCTTGACGTGTGCTACCGGTCCATCTGTCTCCGGCTCCTCACTCACTCCTGAATGAGTTTCAGCCGTAGCTGTGGGAGTCCAAAGCACTGGATTCCTACAAGTTTTGTACAGGCTGGAAGAGATCGAGAGGGTCCAGATTAGAACCCAATCAACAGCAGGAAGAACGACAGCAGAATCTTGAAGGCAATCTGCTCCCCCTTTGCCCATCTGTGGGCCGTTCAGCTGAGCCCAGCGCCTGGTTTGGACTGGCTGCTGCTCTGTCGTAACTCAGGAGCTATTAGTGGTTTTGCCCGCTAACCCTATTGCTCTTGGAGAAGGGTTTCAGCTCCATCAAAACGACGCAGCTCTGTAGCAGAGAGCTATTCTGGTCCCTAGCTGTAAACGCTCTCCTGGATGGAGCAGCCCTCCCTTTATCAATTTGCTGAGGCTGTGAGCAGGGCTGGCTGGGGAGCTCCCCATCTCTGCCAGAGTCCAGCACACCTTGAGGTCTGAGTCCAGCCATTCTGGCAGCAAGGGGCAGGAGGTCAGTGGAGAAACCTCCCTCGAGGAGGGCGGGAGGTTAGAGGAGAAAAAGCGTTGCAGCTGGCAGAGCTGTTTGGAAACCGAGCGTTAGGGACCGTTCACGTGTAATTTAGCTGCGAGTGCCCTCAGTTCCTCTCCCTAATGCCAGCACGGGACGGGGCAAGGCAGCGGTGGGCATTTAATAAGCGCTTTTATCCGACTGTAATGAGATTACAGTTAGAGAGTAGCTGTCTGTCGACCGAGAGCTCACTCGGGGTTCAGCTGCTGCATCTCTTGGCTTCCTTTTGTCGGCTTTCTTCTCTATTTTTACTCTCCAGGCTCCTCTCAGAACAGCCGCCCGGGAGTTACTGGGTTGAGGTTTCTGTTGTAGAAGTGTATAATAATGACATCTTTGATCTTCTGGCCAAAGACCGCTGTGGAAAAGCGTCTGGCGTCAAACGGGATGTTGTCACAACCAGCGAAGGAAGGAGCAGCGTCCCCTTGCTTACGTATGCGTGAGTACGCAGCTTTATCCCTGCCACCCAGGCACCAGCTGCTGTCAGCTCTGAACGGCACTGCAGGCACCAGCTGTCCCTTATCAAGCGCGAGTGGAGACGTGGGGGGGTCTCACTGTTCTGTTAGCTCCGCCTGTCACCGCGTTTGGCTGCAAAGGTCAAGATGCTTCCAGCAACGGCAGTGCGATTGGTTCGGGTGGCACTCCTGTGGGCTACCCCAGAAGGGCTGGGGGTAGCTGTGTTCCACTGTTACTGGATCTCGTCAGCTGTAGGAAAAGGGCAGGGTCCCCCAAGTCTGTTTCTGGACTACAGAAGGTGCTGTTGTTGTCGTCCCCGATTCGCGAGCAGCTGTAGCGTGCTGGCTTTCCCTACCTGCACTGGAGCTAAAGAAACCCAGCCAGACCCACAACTTGAGAGTTAGTAAGCTTCTGAGACACTGGGAGAGCAGCCTAATCCTGCGTGTGCTGAATTTGTCCTGACGGACCTAAGCGTTTGCCTTTGTCAGGGGAGAAAGGACCCGCACGGCTTAGGAAATGAAAACGGCCGCCTACGGTGTGGACGCGATGGCAGCTGAGGTGCTCCTGAAGTGTTCCACCAGAGCCCCCTAGACGTTCCTAATTACAGTATCTCAGTAACCAACCTGAGAACTCCTGCTCCCCTCCCCAGGAGAGCCTTGCGTAGCGAGCGGGTGACCCCCCTCTTTTCCTGGGCTTTGAGGCGGGGAGAGAGGAGCTGTAGCCGGGCTCGTGCCTTAAGGGCTGGGACTGCAAACAGCAGCAGGGTTCATTCGTGCTCCTAGTTCATAGGGCGGGTTCTGTGTTTATGTCTGCAATCTTAATTGTTGGTAAAGGACCCGGGTGCCTTGACCTAAGCACCTCCTAAAAACTACTGATCTCAACCGGTCGAGCAAGGCTCCACTCTAACACCAGTACAACCCAGAGCACGCACTTGCGTCCCCATTACACTGCCAGCTGTGAACGAAGTACAGTCCATAAACGACTCCTATGAACAATTACACAGCAAGGTTAATAAGAAAAAGCAAACCCAGGCAAAGCAAGGCAGCCACAGAATGAGGCCACCCAGCTGCCCCGAAGCTAAAGCAAACGGCTGCTGCTTTGAATGAAAACAGCATCGTCGGCGATAGCATTTCAGAGGGAGCCCGCTGGGTCTCCCAGGCTTCTGCACAGATCCGTTAAAGTGCAGGAGTCTCTTTCCCGCTAACATGTGCGTCTCACCAGTCGCTAAAACCTCAGCCTCTTTCCCCTGTTACAGCTTGGTTGACCTTGGAGAACAGTCAGCAGCAGATTTCTAGCCTGACCGCGACAGGGCTGCAGACGCTGGCAGCGGAACGTGCGGTACGCACAGCAGATAAAGCTGGGAGGTTGTCCTGGAAAGCCACTGCTCCTCCGTCCCGCTGAGAAGCTACTCTGCCAAGACTGCAGCGCTGGGCCGGGATGCTCTTTTGCCGTTTCCAGGAGGTGTCCAGCGCTGACAGCAGCCCCGGGGCCTCTCTCCTTCTGCAAACACTGCCGAGTTCATAGCAGCTTGTAGCGCTGACCCTCGCCCGGCACGGCGGTGGCTGTCAGAGGCTGATCGCTTGTTGCTCTATTCTAGTAAAGAGTGTTGACCCTTCGGGCTGCCCAGCCCTGGCTGACCAAGCCACAGAAGATGCTGTTCAGGGTCACCCTAGTGTGAGACTCCACCTTCTCCAAGAGCAGGAACTGGAGCCACTGCTTCCCGGCCACTGCCAGGTCACCCAACCAGGGAGACGCTTGCAGTGGAGGCAGAGAGGTTACAGCAGAGGCCAGTGTGGCTCAGGATTGACATCTGGCACGGGCTGAGGCTGCTCTAGCCACGAGACTAACGGCAGGTGATCTCTTAGCCCCTCTCCCTCCCCGAAAGGAGAAAAGGAAAAAGAGAAAGAGGGTCATGGGTTGAAAAAGAGAACCACACAGCTGTGATGGCAGTAGTGCTGGTGTGAACTCTGTTCCAGTGCATTCAGAGCCAGTACCGAGCCCAGCCCCACTGCTGGCAGGTACGTTGCCAGCCCCTCTGGTGCAGGTGCCGGGGAAGTGCCAGGCTGGTACACTCACAGCTGTTTGTGCAGCTCGGACCTGAGGGGTTAAAGAGCCAAGAAGTAGAGCTGCTCAGATTCACGCCTGCGGGCTCTGTCCTGGCATCTTTGCTGCTCCATCTCATCTCCTTGCTCCTCTACTCCCCAGGACTGTTGGAAATGCATCTGAATTTTTGCATCTGGTCAACAAAGGGCTCCAGCTGCGAGTCAGGCACCCGACCCTGGTACACGCGGACTCGTCCCGTTCTCACCTGGTGGTGACATTGACCATAACCACAGTGGTCTCCGGAGATGACTTTGGTGAGTGGGATGTCACTAAAGCACACCCAGAGGCAGCGGGCCTTTCAGAACCGCTCTGTGGAGCCAGGCTGTGCTGTGCAGGCTTTTTCCAGCGTGTAATCACAGTGTCACAGCACTGATGAGGCTGGGAAAGACCTTAAAGATCATCCAGTCCAACCTAAAACCAACCAAGTAACCCTAAACATCTGTCATCTAGCTCATGCCACACGCTCCTTCGGGGACTTCCGTGTCCACAGAAACCGTTCTCTGTCCTTCACGACCCTCCAGGGCTCTTGAGGTCGTGTAGCGTGAGCCAGCTAATGAACTCAGTGTCATCAGCAAGCCATAAGATAAAGGGTAGGGTGTGGGTAGGGTCGGTACCTCCCTACCCCCAGCGGTTAAATCACTTTGCATGACACGTCCTTCTGTCAGAGCAGCGTGGAACAGCGGGTACCATCCTTCCCCTGCTGATGCCCCCCCTCCCTTCCCAGTGCCACTAAGCAGCCCTCCTCCTCTGGTTTTTCTGTTGACCAGGCACCTCGTGGGAAGATGACCAGACCAGTCAGAGATTAAATGCAGAGGGTTCCTGCTCCTTTCCACAAAGGACGAGGGAGAGCACATCCAGCTCTTCTTCCAGAGCCTCCTCACCAGCACAACTGGAAGCAGCCGAGAAAGCAAAGCACATCAAAACGAGGTTGCAGCTGGTGGACCTGGCGGGGAGCGAGAGCGTCGGTAAGTGGTTGTGGCTGATGATGGGCACGGATCCTCCCAGACGGAGCCTTTACTTCTCGCTACTGGGGTCGGAACCCACAGAGTGGCATGAACAGAGTGTGAGGGGGTGATAGCCCCAGTTTAACTCCAGGCCTGACTGCATGGGCTTCCCACAGGCCCAGGGCAGTCCCCCTTGTCATCCGTATGGGCTTTGCTCAGACGGGGTTCATTAGGCCTGCTCCTCCGGGGATTGGCCTGTCCCCTTGGACTGCTCAAGGGCTGGAGCACTGTGAATACCCGTGATCATCGGTATCGAGCGCAGGGCTTCCTGTCCCCTTGTGGACGACCTTTGGGAGGCAGTGGGTTGAAAAGGTAGCACTGCTGTTCCTGCTGCCTCCGCTGCGCACGCAGAGACCCCAGGGACCCGGTTATCTCCTGCGGGCCAGGCTTTCTCAGCGAGCAGAGCCGTGCGGCCGGACGCACCGCTCCAGGAATAACGTCCTGAAAGCTGAACCGGCGTTACGAAAGAGTCCTTCACTCCGCTGCCAAGAATTCTGCTGCTGCTCTCCGCTCGGCTCTTGTTCTACACAGAAACCCAGCAAAGCACAGCAACCTTCCCTTGGCGCTGCTGCCGACACCCCTGGGTAACCGAGCAGCAGCGGGGGGTGCTCTCGCTTCAACCAGGACAAACAGTTACTGGCTGGGCTTGGGGCTCCGCGGGACAGATCCCCGGTGCAGCCAGAGGAGCTGTGCTCGCTCACACCGGTGTGATCTGTGGCCGATCACGTGGAGCAGACTAACCTCTGCCGCCAGCTCTGCTGGTGGGCTTGCTCTCGTACAGGCGAGGGCACTGCGAGCTCGTGGCTGGCTTTGTTGAAAAGAGGACACATCTCGGTGAGCAGCAGCCCAGCAGGGTTCTCGTGCTGGAGCGCTCTGCCTCGCTAACCCTGCAGCCCTCCTGGCAGCACTCACAGGCTAAAAGGGTCCCCTTCTTAGCAAACCAGTCGTCAGCTTGAGGACGAGCCCCTCCAGGCACACCTCGGGAACCATCAGCTTGGACGTGAACGGGGGGAGAGCCACTGATACCCACGGGGTGGCTGGCAGGAGGAATGTGGGAGCACAGCAGGCTTCTTTCGGGGGACGGGGTGGACTGGTGTTTCCGGAAGCAGTGTTGTCTGATCTTACTGCGTTCCCACTTAGTTCCCTGTCCTTAGTGCGTGTGGGGCCGGGATGCGCTGTGCAGCTGCGGAGAGCAACCTCGCCACGAGGTACTTCAGACCATCTGCAGGCCCCCAGCCTTCTTTAACCTTCCTTCAAGAGTTAGGAGCCCTGAGCAGTGTGCTGGCAGCCTGGAGTGCAAACACCACTGCAGCTGGCTTCTGGCACGAGTGGACTGGAAGTCACGGTCCAGACCCTGGGCTTGGGAGTACTGAGCAGAACGGACGGTGCAGCACAGTGTTTCACACAGTCAGCCGGAGCAGCTTTGCTTAGTCCCACCGTCGCCTCCTCTGTTCTGTACTAGGTATGTCTGGAGTAACGGGCGCAGCGCTGAGAGAGACGTCGTTTATTAACCGGAGTCTGTCTGCCCTGGCAGATGTTCTCGGAGCGATAGCAGAGCAGCGACCTCACGTACCCTATCGAAACAGCAAACTGACGCATCTGCTGCAGGACTCCATCGGTGAGGGATCACTCTGCTTCTGTTTACCAAGCAGTTTGAAGATCTTCCTCTGTTGTGTGAGCAGGGATGATCTTGTGTGCGGGTCTCTGTTCGAAGGCTCTGGCTTTGGAGCAGCGCGAGTACTCGGTGAGGGTCCTCAGCTCCTGAAGTTGCTGACCCTTGCTGCTCTCCAGGTTGAGGTTAGGAATACACGGGTAGAAGTCCCAGCGGCTCAGACAGGATCCTGTAGGGGTGTCACATGTGTTTCCCTGCAGCTTTGGACGGGTACAGTTTACAAGTGAAGCCGCAATCCTTAGTCACTTGCACACTCCCCGGCACTGCGCCCTGTAGCAATAAGACAGAGGAGGGAGGGAGGGAGGGAGGGAGGGAGAACAGTGGCCACAACATGTGAGCTGCTGGTTACCTGTGTGTTTGGGTCGCCCTAGCTCCTCATCTGTACAGAATGCCTTTGAAGCAGCCGCAGCAGTGTCGGGTTTGTGCCCACCCACAGGGTACTCTCCTCTGCTTTTCTGTGGCAGAGCATCAGCCCCTCTGCTTGTCGTCTCCGTTTCAAGGGCACTGACAGTAACTGAGCCAGCAGTTCTTGAGATGTCCTGAAAGACTGCTCCTGTCTGCTTGAACTTTACATTTCATGTTGTGGTGGAGCGCCCCGTGAGAGGGGGAAGCCCAGAGAAAGGAGTGGGTTAGGAGATTTGTGTGGACACTGCACTGCAGTCACAACTCTCTGAAGGGGGGCAAACGAGGGTGTTTTCTCTTTCCCCTGCTCTTAGGAGGTGACGCTAAACTGCTGCTGATGCTGTGCATCTCTCCCGGCCAGAAGTACCTAACAGAATCGATGCAGTCTCTGGGATTTGGAACTCGTGCTCGGCAAGTTCAAAGAAGACAAGTCAAGAAGAAACCTTCCCAGAGCCGAGTAAAGCCCAATAAAACCTAGGGCTCCTGTGGATTACAGCATTACTAGCGAGCTCTTCTTGGCTGTCTAAAACTCACCCTGAGAAATCAGACTTCAACACCTTGATGCTGTGCAGCCCCAGCTCAGTACCAAGAGACAGACAGGCAAAGGGAGAGAAAGAGAGAAAGAGAAAAGGGAGAGGAAGAGAGAGAGAAAGGGAAAAGGGAGAGAGAGGGGGAAAAGGGAGAGCACACAGCAGGAACCACGCAGAGCTGCACAGAGTGCTGAAGCCCCTGAGTGATGCAGCCCCTGAGTGATGCATCTTTGCACTCTACATCTTCGTGTTCCAGCTTTGCTAGACACAAGGGGGTGGGGGGAGTGTCCCCAGGTATCCAACTCCAGGAACCCCAGGAACCTGGGGATTGCTCCTCTTATCCACAGACTTGCAGACTTCAAGTTGCCCTTCTGCTCATGACTCTGGGGAGCCACAGCCAAGCTGAATTATCAGCCCTGTGTTCTTTGAGCTCCTTGCTTGCAAGTCTAGCTCCTAACACGCATGCCCGTTGTCCTTGTTGTGCCCCATGAAATTACCATCCTGGCTGGGATGAGTCACTGCCCAGCAGTTCACTTAAAAGCAATCCCCACCAGGAGAGGTTTTCCCTCTCATTTTCCTCTGGACTTCACTAATCAGTTCCTTCCCTCTTCCAAACAAAAATGAAGACCAAACAACAACCAAGCAGCCCATCCACTATGCAAAGGAAGTTGCACCCAAAGCTTTGAAGATCCCAGGGACAGAAGACGATACTTCCTCCCTCGCTGCAGATGTTTGGGGGTTTTCTGCAGCTCAGGCCTCCTCCAGCCCGTGCTGAGCACGCACACACGGTCAGACAGGCTGGCTGCCCGCTGCAGGCTCCGATCTGGCCTTTGGAGCAGCACTAAGTCGCCCCAGTTCCAGCTCGCACAACCAGTTTCAGAGGTGCGAGTGCTCTGCAGGGAGCCGATGCATCACCGAGCCATCCTGCTTTACCCTTTAGCCACCC
>VZRI01002620.1:117099-274293 GCA_013397515.1 Upupa epops
GGCTGCCGCTCAGAGCTGCCCGGCTCCAGCCGCGCCGATCAGCCTGCAGCACCCCGATCCAGCTGCCAGAACCCCGCGGGGATGCTGCTCTCGCTTCGCCCGCAGCGCAGGGGTGTCTGACCCTCCGGCTTCGGCACCCGCCCGCCTTCAGACCCCACCGCCCGCACAGATCCAGTGCGGAAACGTTTCCCCACCTCTGTGATTCCACGCCCCGTCACTTTACTGGACCCACACTGCATCAGCCGGCACCACGAGGAGTCCCATCCTCCCAGTGGACTCACCACATCTATGGTGGCCACCAGCAGTGGCCAAGGAGGGGCACAGAACAGCCAAGTGCCTCAGCCTGCCAGACCCGGGGACAGCCCATCGCTTAATTCTACCGCCATAGAAACTCCGCGTGTGACCAAACCACCTCCGTGCAGCATCCAGCTCAGTGAGGGCACCGGAGTCCTGCAGGATCGGGGAACGCAGCAGGTCTCGGACAGAAACACTGGGTACCAGAGGCAAAGTCACAGGAAGAGGGGCAACGCTGCAGGAGCGGTTACACCTCCGCATCACTTGGTTTTTAAACGCTTCCTTCAGGGGTTTTGTGCAGTTAGCTGCATCTGGGGCTAAACTACAGCAGGTCCTCTGTCGCCTCGTGACCCCTCCGCAGCAGAGAAGGGTCAGAAAAAGGGACCTGTATGAGAACAGATCTAATGGAAGGGCCAAACTAGTAGCACAATCAGTGTAAAGCACTGAGTTACGCTCAGCACAGCGAGTGTACAGCAGTCACTGAACGGGAAGCAGTCCTAGGCAGCAGGGTGGTAACAACCCCTCCAGGGATGAGGGTGACTTTACTAATGGCTGCAGCCCTCAGCTGGCCTTCGGTTCTGTCCCAGTGACATCAGGAGAGTGGGACAAAAGAGGGAAAACCCCCCAACCAACCACTTCTGGGGGAACCCCAACCAACAGGGTCCGTGGAGATGTGAAGAGTGGTACCATGGCCCTCGCCCACAGGTCTGTGTCCCGGGAAAAGCGAAGCTTTCCCTTCCCAGACCCCAGAGCAGCAGGTTAGGGGACTGCGCAGAGAGCAGTCTCCAGCAGCACCTGGCATCACACGGGCTGGAGTGCCTGCCAGCCCCCACACCAGGAAGGATGGTGCCAATGAGATCTCTACACCCTTCATGCCTAACCACCACGAGCAGCTTAACTTGTCTCTTCAGTCAGACTGAGCTCCCATCAGTGTTCCAGATGAGTCCGACCTGCTCGACTGGGTCCTCCATGTGTGGCAGGGGCCCCGTAGGCACCGTGCTGAGCGCTCTGCAGAGGGTGGCAGGGAGAAGAGGAGCTGTTCCAGTGACTACAGTGCCATCACAAGCCGAGCTCACGGATTCCAGTCGGGCAGTAAGTTTGTCTCTACATCTTAGCTGCCTCAAAAGGATGAGGACACGCGCCTCCGGGAGGAGAAGAAACCCTCGATTCTAGAGACACACAGAGACCTTTTCCGATCCATCCTTTATTGCAGGTGCTTTTCACGTTAGACAGGACATTCCTTTCATGGAAAGGAGAAACGTTTGCCTTGGAAACAGAGTGATGACACCACGTTACAGCTGTGTGCAGACACCGGTGGCTACTTTCTAACGTCGCTGATAAATGCTTACGCGTCGCCCTCTCCCCATCTACTCAAAGCCCAAAATAAGGAGACCTTCCCAACCCACAAGACAAACAGGGAAATACACCAAGTACTAAGAGGAGCAGCTGTGTGGGGTGGGGGTTTCACAGGAGTAGAAAAACTTGCATAACAGATACTCAGTGCTGCTAAGGAAGTCACCCGTTCTCAGGCTGCACGCACAGTACACCGCATACAGGACTGCGCAAGGGGCACCACGTGTAACTCACAGTGCCAGAGGGGGCTGTGCAGACCACTGAGAGAGACAGTCAGGACTCGGGGAGCTCTCCTTCCCCATCAGCTACAACACATACGAGAACCCCCACGTAGGTACAAGGCAGCAGACGCTCCCACAGGAGCCAGTGACGCCGTTTCCAGGCTGTTCCATACCCAGTGACAGCATCACAGCCACGACGGCTCGGTTACTGCAGGAGGAGATCCCAGGCTGCTGTAGGCAATCAACACTCAGAGGTGCTGAGGCTGAAGCAGGCAGGAATGTGCTCGAGGCAAGTGTGCAGGGACGTAAGCATGTGGTGCACGAGTGTGTTCTGTGACACCTTCCCCACTCCACCCGTGGAATCCTGAGCCTCCTCTGAAACAACCACTGCCACAACTGCCAGCAACAGCGGGGCTGCACAGCAGGGCAGGGCTGCCGCTCCAGCCCTGTGCAATGGACGCACAGGCACCGCTTCAGCAGGAGCCACCCTCTGCAAGAGCAGGGCTGTTCCCTGCAGATGGCCACTGGCCTCCTGGACCCCGGCCATGCCCGTTTCCCAGAGTTTATGGCCAGGCAGGCCCACAGGTAGCAGTGACCAGTGGGGGAGGCCTGACAGGACTGCTCACCAGCAGCTGCTAGATCTACTGAGAACTGGTTTTGTGTGGAAAGCAGAGACCTCGAGTACTCTGTAAAGGCATGCTGGCTCTGGGGAACACGCAGCTCCTGGCCGTTCAGGAGTGTGGAAGAGGGTCAGTGAAGTCAGGCTGCATGAGCCTCAGCAAACGCAGAGGCACCTGTCTGCTCTGTGTCTGCAGCACTCGCGTGGGAACAGGGAGCTGACAGAGCGCCTGGACTTGCTGTTTGAAGTCGGTGGGAACACCACTGACCAGGCAGTGCTAAGCCCACCAGCACCTCAACTCCTCCTCCTCCTCACCGTCTGGATTCCTTCTTTCCCTGAATTCAGCGCCCTCCAGCTTTGGAGCAACCAACCCCGCACCACGCACAGCTCTCCAGCCGGCAGAGCTCCAGTCTGCTCTCGGGTCTGCCGGCACACTAACGGCTTCCACCGCACAGCTGGGCACCGCTGGCACCGCTGGCACTGCCTGCGAGGAAACCTTCCCAGGCGCTGGGAACCGACGGGGGGAGCAGGCGCTGGGGAACAGGCAGGGAAGAAGGTCGAGCACACATACACTGATTTGGATGTTACAAGGCAGGAGGAGGTTTTCCACCCCAAATGCTGGAATCAAACAGCACAATTCCCATCCTCTTCACAGCGACAGCCAGCACAGCCAGCTCCACCGCTCAGGACCACCAGACAGGTACCTTGGCTTGGCACACAACACCCTATGGCCCTGCAGCACCACCACTCACTCCTGTATGACCTACCCATGACCAAGTGGGACACAGCCACTCTGTCTGCCTGTCCCAAGTGTCTGTCTCCAGCCCATTCTTCCCCAAGCAGAGGAAGAATGTCTAAGGGAGCAAGGTCTCAGAAGCAAAGGAGAGCACAGCACGAAGGAACGACCCAGCGCAAGGGGTGCGCGTGCCTGGGCAGAGTCTCCAGCCGCACTCCTCCTCCGCCAGCCAGTCAAATCGGCGCTCCCAACGTGGCTCCTGCCCTCAGGAGCAGCCAAGTAGTTTGCTTTCTCCCGCCATGGACTCGGGGTTTGTCTGCCCAACTGCGTCATGGCGGCAGCAGCAGCAGCAGCAGAGAGGTCCCGGCTGCTGTGCGAAAGATGGGAAAGCAGAGCGCAGGCGCTGCTCGGCCGGGCGCACACAGCACAAAGCACCCAGGGAAACGAACGGGCAGAGCAGGTCTTGTTCCAGCAGAGCAGACGAGTTCACTACAAGAGGAGTGGGACAGGCACCTCCCGGCCTGGCAGCTGCTGCGGCAGTACAGACGCGAGACAGCCCAGCTGCCCACACACGGGCACTTCTCTCAGAAATCCCTGCAGACACAGCGCTTGCTCCGCGCTCGTCCTCTGCTGCCGCTCTGTATGTCAGTGGTGTCACCAATGGTGGTGCAGACCACTTCTTCCCCCTCTGCTCAGGCAAACTCCAGTGCCAGCATTAAGTGCCACCCTCCAGTGGATCTGCCCTGTAGCTGGGTCTCCGCACAGGTGACGCCGCTCGCTCACCACCGAGCTGAGTAACAGGGCTGCTCACCGCCTGCTGCCAGGACCAGCGTGACACCACGGGTGCTGATGAGGTATGTATTTCCATGATGAGCTGTTTCCTGGTGTGGGAGACCTCCAATCTCATTACACCACAAACTCCTCGGGGAGCTGGTCCTCCCCCAGAAGATCCAAGGAGAGGCAGTTCATGGATCGCTTCCCATAAAGGGCAGACTTGGTCTTGCAGTCCACCGTGGAGTAAACGCAGCCGTAGACAGACAGCTTATCCTCCAGGCTGCAGCCGAACGTGTAGCTGTGGGACGCGTCGGACGACAGCCTGGCACTCAGCGGCGGCTGCCGGTGCTGGTAGAGGCGGATGTCATCTAGACTCTGGCTGTGCTGGCCCGTGCGGCTCCTGCTCTGGGGAGATCTCACCTGCCGGTTCAGCGGGACACACACGAGTGAAATGATGAGCTCGGGCACAGCCTCAGGACGCTGCCTGTGCACACTACAAGCTTCCCAGAACTGTTCCTCCACTCCAGAGCAGCCTCACCAGCCCCCTGAGGGGCACTGGGCTTAAGGAAGAGCTTACTGGTGCACTGAGCTGCCTGCCGTGCCGAGCCAGGACCTGACCTGTCTGCGCTGTGTCACACAACCCCAGGGATGGAAGGGACCCCCAAGGGCATCCAGTCCAACCCCCTACAACAAACAGGGCCATCTCTCCCCAGCCCAGGTTGCCCAGCGCCTCATCCAGCCTGACCTTGGATGACTCCAGGGATGGGGCCTCCACCCCTCTCTGGGCAGCCTGGTCCAGGGATCCCCCAGCCTCAGATTCACCAGCTTTGTCACTGAAACCGTGGAGGGTTCTCTTTGTGAAGACAACATTTCTACCTCAGCGGGTACAGCTACGCCTGGAGAAGGAATCCTGTTTGGCCTTGAGGAGACCTTCGAACCAGCCTTCTCCAGCAAAGACTTCAGCGCACACAGGACAGCCACACAGCCAGAGCCCGAGCAGCCGGTTGGTTGCACCATCTAACACCAGTCACCCCGAGCGGTCAGGTGGTCCCGATTTACAGCCAGACCTCGGTTCCACACTCCTGCAGAGCAACCCCCCTTACCTGGTGGAGGGACTCCACGCTTTGGCCCCTCATTTTTATCAGCGTGACTTGCACCACAGACAGTGACTCCCGGTTCACAGCTGCAAGGAGAAGGAGGGAGTGAGGAGCACGGCGGGCCTGAGGTGGCGTGGGCTGAGGAAGGGGCAGTTGTTCTCACAGACCACGTGAACACCAGGAAGCATCTTCAAGGAAGCAGCTTCTCATCAACTTGCCCCACACTCACCCCTCTTGCTTTACTCTGTGTCTTAAGGGCTCCTGCTGACTCCACTGTCTAATGCTCCCTGTATCCCAAGCCACAGCATCCTACCGATGAATTCCTGTGCCTAGCCACTAGTCTGCAGCTGAACCCCTCAGCCAGCTCTTTTGTGTGACCAAGGCTTGAAGCCAACCCTTCCACTACAGGAGCTGTGCCTCAGTTCCCTTTTGGCCATTAAGTACGTACAAACACAGCAAGAGGGGCGAAGGGAGGCCCTGAGGAGCACAGGCTGCTGGCCTGCAGCCTTAGATGAGCTGGTTTCATCCCCATGGCAGTAGGGCAGCAAGCAGCACTGGCAGTCACTGGGAAGGTCCAACTGTCTCGGATCTCTCAGATCACACCTGAACAACAGTGCTGAGCAGCAGCAGAAAGCCATCTCACCTTGGCAGCTAGCAGCTTCCAGAGGAAGAGATTCAACAGATTCTCCCACAGTGGCCTCCTCTAACTGGTCCCCCTCTAAGGGCTCATCTACAGGCACCTCCTCTGGCTCATCTACTGCCAGCTCAAGCTCTAGGAGGAAGAGAGCAGCACAACAAGGGTTAGCATTACACGTCTGCCCCAGGCTTCTTCACCTTCTACTCTCTGGGAGTACCCCGTTCGCCTGCTGGAGAAGGCAGGAGCACTCTTAGAAGTTGCTCTGCCCCTTCAGATTCTTTACCGTCGTCCTGAGAGTCGTCCTCAGCCCGTCCTTTGCTTCCACTGTCGATGCCAGAGCTGCCGTAGCTGACGGTTGAGCTGCAGGACTTCTCTTTGCGGTGCACGCGGTCGATGCCGAAGGGCTCATCCACCGACATCTCCACCGACACTCGGTGCCTGGAGTCAGCCTCGATGCCCGACGTGTGAGAGCTGCCATGGCTGCCCGTGGACTGGCGCGAGAGGCGGTTACCCCTCTGGCTGCCTCCACTGCTCCCACTGCCGCGCGAGTTCTTGTCGCACGGGTCCAGGTCCATGTCTAGAGTGTCGCTGATGTAGGACTCACGGTAGCGCTTCTTCTCTGCGAGAGACAGACGAGAGAAATCAGCGGGAGCTTGGAGCAAGACCAAAGGGAGGGCAGCAGAAGTGATGGGCAGCTCTGGGAGCAGCAGAACCCAACAGGAGAGAGGAACGCAGCGACACTTCGCGTTCGGTCTGCTCAGCAGGCACTGCTCAGAGGACCAGCCACACGTGCAGCGAGCCCAGCAGCTCCCACACCAGGACAGGCAGGCAGATGCAGGAAACAGAAGCTTCCAGAATGAAAATCTTAAACGATTGTGCAGACTTCAGGAAACGGAGCTACTCAGTGAAGCTGGGCACTCAGCCTTCAAAACCAGAGCGCGCTCGCTGGCTCTTGAAGCGGCCGCCATGTGTGGCGAGGGCCAAGAACAGGACCCCACAGCTGGCATTTGTTAGCCATTTGTTGTTGCTCCCGTGGCCCACTCTTGCTGCCTAAGGGGGAGTCTGCTGCAGGCGCTCAGGAGGTCCACGGGACGCTACGCCCCAGGTCTCCACAACCGTGGAACGCTTCCAGGGATGGCAATCCAGCCCCCGCCCCAGGCAGCCCGTTCCAAGGCCTGACAACCCTCTTTCCTACCGTCTGACCTAAACTTCCCACCTCACTCCAACGGAAAGCTTGTCATTCAAAGCTGCTCCCACCAGCAGCACACGTCGAGCGTGCAGACTGGCGGCACTGAGAGGGAGACACCCCCTCCACTGCTCTCACCTACACACCCCCCCGCTGAGCAGCCCAGCGGTGTGGGAGCCACCCCAGGGAGGGCCATGGGGCGTATCTGAACACCTCTGCTTCTGCCACCCACCGGTCCCTGATGAGGCAGAGCCGCTGCTAGCCAGAGCAGAGCCTGGCTGCTGTACCCCTGCTCTCGACAGCTCTCCTGTCCCATACCTTCCGCCTCCTCCAGCTTGCGGATTTGCTTCAGCACCGGCTGGATATTCAGAAAGAGCCGGTGGCTGCTGCTGAGGAGCTGCAGCAGGTGCCGCGACCTGAAGGGACAGCCCGTGTAGTAAACCAGCTTCCGCGCAGAGGGCAAACCGTCCGGCTGGATCTCGAACTTCTTCCCCTGCGTGACGAGGACAGAAACCACTCAAGGAGCCCGTTTGCAGCCGCTCTGCTCTGCTGGCAGAGATAGCAACAGGACTCAGCCCAGCAGTGCGGGCAGCCGACAGCGCTGCCAGCCCCGTGCTCCGTCGTACTCACCAGGAACGCCAGCTTCCCGATGTGCGACCAGGGAAAGTCATAGAGGAGCTGGCGAACGTGATTGACCTCCTGCAACACATCAAACGGCAGTGACACAGGGCCTGGCGGTGCAGAGCGCAGTCAGCGGTGTGCGGAGAGTTTGCAAACCACCAAGAATGTGAGATATGCGGAGCCTGGCTCCACGGGAGGCAGAGGAGCTGCGGAAGGAGGGGTAGGACAGGGGAGCTGGGCAAAGTTAATGCTCCACCAGAAGGCTTCCAGGGCTGTCTGTTACCTGATAGATGTGCATTCCTCTCAGGGTCAGGCCCAGGATGACTGTCGGGCGATCCTCCTTCTTATCCTGAAAGAACAGAGGAGCCCAGAGTCAAAGGTTAATCCACAGAGATCGTGCCCTTGTTCTGGCACCTTCTGTGGGAGAGGTAGCAGGACCCCTCAGGGAGCAGGCGCCCTCAGCTCATTGGGTTTATTGTGTTTGCAAAGCACACCCTGCCTTGCTGACCCCCAAATATTTACACCTAAAATCCCCTCGAGCTGGGCAGCTCAAGCATCTCACCGGCTGCCCTGCACAGGGAGCCCTGTAGCTCTTGTGACCGAGGGCACGGGCAATCGCCACTCCTGAACACACCGCATAACCTCTGCCGCCGCTGCCATCCCCCGAACACGCTCGTCTCTCCATCTCCAGCTGACAGCCCCCCCCGACAAAAAGGACGCCTGTTCCCTTTCTCCCTGCCGCAGTCCTGCTGTTCCCACCCTGGGACTTGGTACCTGAGGTGCCCCCTGGCTGTCCAGGTGCTAAGCGATGCCTGGAGTTACAAGGACCTCTGCCACCCTCAGCTGTTTGATGGCTCTCATGTGACAGCTGGCTGCCCTCCTGCCGCCTCTCCACACCCACAGAAAGGCTTCTCGGTGCCAACCTGCTGCCAGCCCGGCATATGCGCTAGGTTTTGCCATTCCTGAGGCCAGTTCCTTGGCTGAGGAGCACAGATGGAGCCCGGCTAGACCCGTGTGTTGGCTACAGATGTGTCTGTGGGCACGGGGCTTGCTCAGCACTTTAGGCTGGTCGGCCTCTCCAACCCAAGGAACCACCCCGAGACCAACAGAGAGGAAGGCGCAGCCCGGCACCCAACGGGTGCCAGGAGCCCTTTGTTCAACCTTCTGCAGCCGGTAGAAGTGGACGGGCACATCCTCCAGCAGGCAGGACTCCTTGATGAACTTCAGCACGGCGTCCTTCGCGCTCAGCCCCTGCTGCTCCCGGTGCATCTGCGGGGCATGTCTCAAGATGTAGTCGCTGCCCCTCTTCGCAATGATCTAAACCGCAAGGGAAACAAAGGGGTCAACACCCCCGCAGGGCGGGAGGTGGCTGCGGTCAGTGGCAGCGAAGCGGAGGACGGAGTGGGAGGAGTGGTGTGGTCCCTCGAAACGGCAGCACGCGTGCACCCGCTGCCTCCCCAGAGGACAAGGCTTTGCAGCAGCCCAGACAATGCCCGTGTTTCCAAACAGACTGCTGGCAGCAAAACCAAAGCAGTCCAGGACTGCAGAGGCCACGTCAGCTCCTCACGGAGCCAGCGTTCCTAGCTGTTGGCACCCAGAGACGCTCGCGGGCAGATAAATACGCGCTGCCTGCCAGCACACTCAAGGGCAACGCCTCCGGACCCTGCACAACTGCTAGGTGGTCCTTTCAGGACCCGCGGCCCCGTCAGGCTTTCCACCCTCAAAGGGTGGGCGACGCTATCTCAAGGTATTTATTGTCTGCTGGGAGCGGCTGCGCTAAGCGGTGACGAACCCTGCGCCGGGCCCTTTGCTCTTGCCCCGCGAGCGCCCAGCTCCCACGCTTGGCCTCTGCGCAAGGCTGCAGGGCAGACTGGCCCGTTCTAGGCTGCCAGCAGCAGGGACAGATAAGAGGGCTGTTGGCTGAATTCACCTCACAAAGTCCCCCACCACTGCAGACACCCTGCTCCCGCTCACAGCCACCAGAGCCCATCACCACCCAGTTCCCACTCCCACTTCATACTAAGCCCCTTGTTTGCTCTGTTCAGCAACAGCTCTGCCCTCCTCTGCATGCCTTGCCAGATCAGCCGCCCTCCCACAGAAGGCCGGGCTCGGTGGAGGACAAGACTGATGCCATCAGCCGTGCAGCATCAGCAGAAAGAGAAGCGCCAGCTTCACAGTTCAAAGCCGAGTGGATCACCGCAGGCCAGCACCACCTCTGCTCACCAGCACCAGGCTTGGGGCAGCCCTCAGCCAAACGATCTCGAGCACGTGTGGAGAAGAGCTGGCGCTGGAGCAGGAGCTGGTTAGTACCTCCCCACAGGAGCCCAGGGGCAGAGAGAGAAGCGTCCCCACGCCTGCCAGATTCCGTCTTTGCAATGATGCAATAAATCACCCACATAGTTGCTTGGGGTGGTGGCTCAGCTCAGCTGAGCCAGGCTTTGCCTTGGCTCCGCAGTGTTTGCCAGATGAGCCACAGGCTGTGGTAAGAGTTCTACCTGCCCCAGAAACAGTGCCCCAGACGCATCTTCTCAAGCCCTTTGCTGGCCACCTCCTGCCAGGCGCCCCCAGCATGGAACGGCATGGGACAGAGGCTGCTTGGCTGGGAGGAAGGCCCTTCTGCACAGCAGAGCAGGCTGGGACTTGTGCACAAAGGCAGCTCAGCCAGCCCTGGCTACCCAGCACACTGCTCTGAATCCTCCCTGCAAAGCGGGGGGCAGTGTCAGCTTTCAGGGGAGCTGCGACTCGCCTGGGGACAAGCAGCCGGCTGCCAGAGGCATCTGGGCTTTCAGCTGCCCCAAGACACAAGCCAAGCTAAAGAGACGTCAATGAGCTGCAAGGAGGGTCTGTCCAGGTGCCAGGGAACACCCTGCCCCAGGAGACACTACGGGATGTCATGGCTGTGAGGTGTCTGCGGCAAAGGCAGCTTCCCTTCCCCTCGTTACGGGCACTAAGGTGTAGACCAGGTCTCCTTGTCTTTTCACCCCAGGAGAACTCTTTGCTCTGACCAGCTCTGACCATCCTCACTAGCTCACCCTCTTATTTGAGGGGCAACCAACCCCTGGCTTTCCAGGACGTCTGTAAGTGTTAGGGGCACAGGCCCATGCGCACGCCCTTACAGACACGTGAGCCCACTTCACTCTGAGCACAGTCATGACACAGCAAGCACCAGGGGTACTGCATGGCAGCAGCACCCTTCAGGATTTGGCTCTGCACATCCCAGAGCTAAGAACTGCAGAGAGAGCAACAGAGAGCAATGACTTTTGACTCTTGGACAACGGGCTTTGTGGCCTCGAGGTCTGCAGAGCTTACGCTGTGCAGACGGTGCTGAGGTAGCACTGCAAGCACAGCCCCTGAAGCCACAGGAGACCTGAACAAAGAGAGTTATCAGTCTGACACCAACTCGTTCCCTCAGCAAGGAGGGGTGCACACACCACCCACCTCACTGCTGAGCGAGTCTGGGAGGCACGGGGACCTACAAACAGCAGCAAGAGAGGAGAGATCTCCTGAGGGAAACTCAAGGTGAGCTCAACCACCCCAGTGCAGCGGGAGCTGGGACAGCTGCCGGGCTGCAGCTCGCTCTCACGCTGACGTACATGCCACAGCCTGCGATCTGTTGAGAGAAACATCCCCTGCAACTTACCCACTGCGGGAAGTAAGCCTGAGGTTCAAAGTATTTGCCGGTATGGACCTTCTCCCTGTAGTTGCCCAAGTCTGCCTGCAAGCTGTAGGCAGCCAGCAAGAAGTAGATCTCTTCCTTGTGGTTGCAATGAGACAGAAGCACCTGCTCCTTGATGTGGCAGTAGTAGAGCTGCCGGGCCACCTTATCGCTGCAAGACACAAAGGCAAACTCACTGGGGGAGAAAAGAAAGTGGAGGCTCAAGCAGGCCTTCCTTTGGAGAGCAGGGATTGAGCTTTGGCGTGCCTGATGTGTGCCCATTCCACCCTGATACAGTCAGGTGTTTGTAGGCAGCACCGAGGCGAGATCAAGGTCTTCTCCCACCAAGTGTTGTACAAACAGGGGAGGTGGCAGCTCCTATCTTGAGGAGCACGAGATCTAAGAAGCTCGGGTAGAAAGGAGATGAAAGAAAAAGCACGTCCTGCCTGTTGGGGAGCCTGACTACATCAAGCACTTCTGCTTCTCTGGGGGGAGTCTGATGCGGGGAGGGCAGCTGACTCCTTTGAATCTCAGTCCTGTTTCTGCACACCTGTCCTCCCTTCCCCTCTAAACCTGGCACTGCTGCTTCATTCCACCTCGCCTTAGGCTCAAGGTACTTTTCAACAGCTAATTCCCTGCAAGGTAGATCAAAAGGCACAGAAGCCCCGGGCTTGTTTTTGTCTTCTTCCTCAAGCTGCTAAGCAGGGCAGTCTGAGGAGGCAAAACTACCACGCAGCATCGGTAACCCCCGCACCCTCCCTGCTGCGGGAGCTCTCGGAGCAGGCAGCTGACAGGTTCGTACCGATGAGGCACTGCACACCAGTCTGCTCGTGAAAGCGCGTGTGCAGTCTGAAGGAGTGGCGTGGCCACGATGGCTCCGCAAACCTATTCAACTCCCAGTGCAAGAGGAAGCTGCCTGCGACGCTACAGGTTACGTACATGGGGGGTGGGATGAGATGCAACCCCCCGGGTACCCGAGAGCACAACTACACAACCAACACCGCACAGCCAAACTGACCGCAGAAGAAAGGCTCCCCTCTCCAAACTGAAAGGCTGCGGACAGAGAACGCAGAGAGACCACGAGCTTTGTTCCAGAGGAGAAGAGATGCCAAAACCCCGGCCGGGATTTTAATCCACCCAAACGGTCCGGCTCTGGGCCTGCCCCAGGGTCACGGCCAAGGCACAAGCGCTGATGCAAATGCAACCTGACAGTTGTTCATTTTTAACTACCTCACCCTTTGTTCAGGGCCGGGCGAGGGCAGCGGTGTTCTGAGTGCAGCCCGCATCCCATGCGAGGCGACTGCGAGCGCAAGTCCAAGCGGTGAGGTCATCGCTGCTGTCTGTTTACAGAAGCCCATTTCCAGGAGCAGCCTGCGCACTGCCCCGCTGGCAGAGCAGCCAGGCCCACAGTCACCAGTGTGTGCTCTGCAGCGTGAACAGCTATTTGCAGGGTCTTCATCTGGAGCTTCCCGTACCGCTCGAGAAGACTCGGGCAGCACCCTGGTAACTACTGTCGCCGCTCAGCCTGCTCTCTATGCACAGACTGAAAGGCAGCCACGGCTTTCCTAGGGGCGAGCAGTATGATTCAGGGGGAAAACACCCACATGCCTGGGTGATGCGAAGGTCTCAGAGATCCCCAGACAACGCAGCCCATTAGTGTCACAGATATGAGCTGCAGGCACGTCCTCTTACCGGCCTCGCGAGAGCACAGCGACTGCAAAACACGCAAGCACCCAGGCAGGAAGGAACTCACCTCATCACTCTCCCATTCTCTACGTAGTACTGTACTCTGAAGAACGCCACGAACGGAGGGCTGAACTTCTCTGTTCCCTAGGGCAGAGACAGGACACGTTAAATAACACAGCGTCCTGCGTGGTGACGCTCTCTCCTCCCCAGACTGACTCCTCGCACTGCTGCTCATTTGCTACCCTGGCTCTTACCAGGTCCAGGGGCCGTCTGCCTGTCTTGGAGGCTCACAACAACCCAGCCTCCTCAGATGTTTAGAGAGGCTAAGTGGCAACACATGCCAGGGAGGGGAGAAGACTTTGAACGGGGGGATAAGCAGGTATGGAAGAGTCCCAGCATAGCCCGGGGACGCCCAGCCTGGCTGCCAGCAACCCAGCTCAGCACCTGGCAGTGCCAGACGCGTCAGTGCTAATGCAGCAAGTCCCACACAGCCTCCCTTGCAGCAGCGGGCCAGGCTGGCACGGCTGTGGCGTCTCCAGGGCACACCTAGCAGTAACCAGCTGTCTCTGCCCTGCACCACATCCCTCCGCAGGGACACGGGCACTGCCGTGCTCAGCACTGACTGCCCGAGGCTGAGGCGCACCAGCCTGATGTTACAGCTTCTCGCCTCCTATTTTGGCGAGGCTAACGTCTAGTTATGCACCCTCCTGCGGCCACAGACTGCGAGGAGACAGCGACGTCTGCTTTGCGCTGCACACGGGCTACAGGAAAGCCAGCAAGGGCTAGGGTGGTGCTGTCACTGCAGCCCAGCTCTCAGACTTGGAGGGGAGAAAGTACACAGTTATAAAACACGGAACATCTGCACTCGTGAGCTCATTCTCTCATCTTTCCTGCCTTGTCACTCAGCTCTGTGACATTCAGTGGGTAACTCTGCTCACTCCAGCAGTTTCCAAGCTTTGCTGGTCAGACCCATCTCTCTGGCACAAGGCACGTGGCACGTTGTGCACACCTGATGCAGCCAGCAGCTTCTTACACTTCATTGCTGCCACTCTATTTCATCAGCCTCGGGCAGTCGGTGCTGAGCACAGCAGTGCCCGTGTCCCTGCGGAGGGATGTGGTGCAGGGCAGAGACAGCTGGTTACTGCTAGGTGTGCCCTGGAGACGCCACAGCCGTGCCAGCCTGGCCCGCTGCTGCAAGGGAGGCTGCGTGGGACTTGCTGCGTTAGCACTAATGCGTCTGGCACTGCACGTAGTGGGGACGAGCCACGGCCCCAGCCCTTCCCCGCACACCGGGGTCGGTCACTGAAGGTCGCTTTACGCTGTTCTGCTTAGGGAGAGCAAGGGCTTTAGACTTCGAAAGGAAGACTGGCCAACCAAACCTGCCTCCTAGAGCAGTAACCAGGTGGCTGCAGTTGCTCAGGTCAAGTTGTGCAAGGGGCTGGTTTAGCCCTTTCAGGTAGCTGTACCGCTAGCACAAGTCACGGCACCCTGCCACTGAGCAGCAACCTACAGCCAGCCTTCGAGAAGTGCCTCACGGATCTTAGCTGAAGAGCTTCCCTGGCACGGTGTGGTCCCAACACCACCGCAGTGTCCTCTGAAATGAAACGTCTGTCCTACCTTGGTGGTCTCTTTCTTCCACTCCTTCGAGAAATACTTGCTGAGCTTCTGCTCCAGGTCCATAAAAACATATTCATTATCTGAAAGACAGCGGGGAAACGCACGTGAAGAGGAAGCCGTTCTCACTCCTTGGATACCCAGGTGACCACACAAGCAGTGCACTCCAAAACAAAGCTGGCCAGGGAACAGACAGGGCACCCAGTGCCTCACACACGCGTGCTGCTCCAGACACTATGGAAGGAAGCCCAAGGTTCAAAGAAGAGAGCTAAACTTTCCCAAACACCGAACTCTCACATCACAAGCAAGAAGCCACTACAGAAGGGAAACGCCTTGCCAAGGTGCTTGTGCTGTCAGCTCAGCGGGGTCACTGAACAAGCCCTGCCCCAAGCTCCCCCTCTGCCACTGTGCAGCTCCACAGCCCGACGTGACGCAGGCGGCTGCACAGGCAGGTTCCTGACCGGTTTCATCCTCTACATTTGAATGTGATCCTCTAGAAGAGTGAGGAAGAGGACAACCAAACCCAAATGCCTGCCCAGGAGGTTTGGCTGCCTAGGGAGATGACTCTGGGAGGGTCAGATGCCAAGCCTCAGGACTCGGGGTCATTATCAAACCTCCTGAGAGGTGCACATAAACTCCTCAGTGTAAGCCAGGCTGAAGGAAGACATCCTGATGCATCAACTCTCCCTGGGGGTCCCAAGCCCTCACCAGGCCAGCTCAGCATCCTCCCCTTCCTCCCTGCTGCAGGAATGCAGTGCTGCATTCCTGCCTTAATGAAGTTAATATTGCTGGAATGCCAGCCTGCAGCGTAAGCCTCCCCCTACGAAAACAAAGAGGCATCTCCCTCCCCGGCCCTACTGCCTTCTTTTTCCTCTTAAACTGGATCAGCTGCGAAGCCAACAACATCTTCTGCCAGACGCTAAGGCTGATTTGAAAGCCAGCACCCCTAGCAGAAATGAGGGCACCTCAGAGCCTGCTGCGAAGGGTGGCACAGAAACCACAGCCAGCCGCTGTCGAGGGGAGAGCATGCAGCACGCGCACACCCCGACAGGGCTGAACGCTCAGCGCGCACACTGTCCCCATCTCTCTGGCCTCAGCCGAAGGACAGCTGCACCAACACGCTCACAGGCTGCCCAGAAGCATGCAGATACACAGCCGTGCACCCACAGCCTCTGGCAGGGCGTTCTCAGACCTTGTCCCAGCACCGCTAGGGACCTTAAGACTGTCGTGTCAGCTTCTCTCAAGAAGCTCCCTCACGTGTACGCGTGCAGAGGGCAGGCATGGCAGCACACACCAGTGCATCGCGTACGGAGGACCGGGAGATGAGGCAATGGAAGAGCCACCGCTGTAAGCACCGAGTGATGAACCCTGAGGCAGGGCAGCTGAGGGAAAGGGATTTGGCTTTGTTAGAAAGCCAACCAGACAAACTGGTACAGGGACACAGAGAGACAAGGGGGTAGGAGCTGCAGACTCTCCCATCCGCTTGGGTCAAGCAAGGTTTGCTCCTTGGCAGGAGAAGCCCAAGATTCGGGATCAAAGGGATCTGGCTTCTAACAAAGGAGGCTGGCTGCTCTTTGTCTGCTGACAATCAGTTTGGGTTTAGAAGACCCAAGTGTGTCCTGCGTACACTTCCTGATAACCAGAGGGAAACCTCCTGCAGGGCACTAGATAAGGTTGACCCTGCAGGAGGAGCTGCAATACAAGACCCAGCTGCTGAAGCCATGGAGCCAGCCGGGACCTGGTAGGGTTGCAGGGTCTTTCACTGAGCGACCTCCAAGAAGGCGCTTCAGCAGAACGCGAGGTATAACCTGCTACAAAGCCGGGAGAGCATCACCTCCCAGGCTCTGCGTCAGCGCGGATCCCCATGAGCACACAGCCCTGAACCTCATTTCAAAGGGAACCGAATCCTTACGGCTGCATGCCTTTCCCCGTCGGTGCCGCTGGCTGAACGAGAATAACAAGAGGAGTAACGAGTTTCACTCTGCTGCCACTACCATTGTCTTCAGCCCTGAAGCCTGTCCTCAGCATCTGTAACAGACGTGCAGGCAGCAAATGCTGGAAGACGTCCTCCAGCACCTGCAGCGCAGATGCCACAGCACTGGTGGCTTGCAGCCTGCACGGGGCTTTGTCACGCTCTGTCCATTCCTGCCACAGTTAGGGGTTAAACCTGTGTTTGTGATTAAGGAGCCCAGCCTCTCCCCCTCTCACACACACTTACTATGAGACCAATGGAGCATTAGCCTATCTGTACAACATCTGCAGGTCGAATGGGCTCCTAATCCAGATAATCCACCCAGTGTGATTGCTTACAGCACTGCAGAAACCCTGTAGTTCTCATTCTCCTGCCACTGCTGACAGTCAGGGGTTTGTTGAAAAGTCAGCAGCAAGGTACTGGCTGCAGGTGGATCAGAGACCCTCATTCTGCGTGTGGCAGCGTCACCCTGCCAGACACACACGGGCACTGAGAAACCAGGGAACACGTCCTTGTTAAGGACACCAAACGACACCGCAGGGGTACAGCAGAGAGATGGAAACGCGACGCAGAGGAGCAAAGGCAGAAACTTCCCCTCTGCTCTTTGGCCATCTAACCCACCCTCCTCACCTCACGCCTTTCCTTCGGGGCAAGCACTGACCTGCTGCCCAGCCGAGGCACTTGGCTGAGGTAACCACAAGGCAGAGCAAAACCTACCCAGGCCTCCCCACAACCTGACTGGACCGCTGCCCTTTCTCGAGAAGACAGCTTGCTGTGAAAGCAAAGACCCTGAGAGGCAGGCAGTGCCTTCGGCACCGCAGATGGAGCGTACAGCACTCGCAATGGAAGCAAGATCACCGGGCTGTTCCCACAGTGAGGAGGGGAATCCATGTACTCAGGGAACAGAAAACAGAAGACATCCTTTGCTACAGCCTCGCAGAAATAAATCTGGAGCTGTTTTAAAATCTAAACCAAGAAAACACTAAACCTGACTCTGCAAGACTCCAGTCAGCAGCTCACTGGCTATCACCAACTAAAGGCAGGGACCAGAGGAACCAGGTTTGCTCCCTCTCTTGAGGATGGACTGTAGCCTCCTTCAGGCCGAGAGACTCTGCCGACACCTTTCTTTGGCCCCAACAGTTCCTTAAACAGAGGCACAAACCAAACTAACTCTCCTCCTCACCCAACATCCCGATGCCTGCCTGCCTGGCAGAGGGAGACGGCTGCCAGAAGGAGCCAGGTTGAGCATGGGGATGCTTTCCATTGATGCCTTCCATTAAGCATGTCTGCAAACCAAGTTAGAGCAAGCAGGAGTGAAGGACAGTCAGGAAAACCAACCCGAGAAAGGTTGATTCAGGCTATCAGCTCCTGCAGCTCCTTTCCCTAACTATCCCAAGAGCTTCCCCAAGAACTGGCTGCTCTACAGAAGAGCAACACCCCCGTGAAGCGAGCATCGAGCGTTTATGCTTAACGCTACGGGCAGTGCACTCTGAGGCGGAGGCAGCACAGCTTCGCTGGGCTCGTGGGTTGGCAGTCGTGGCAGTTACTGTGCACGACGGAAGGGCATCTGCCACAGCCGGGTCTTTGGGAGCCACAGCGCCCGTGCTTGGCAGGGCGAGGGAAGAGGTAGGAGGGAAGGAAAATGCAAAGTACAGACAACATGACCACGGTGTGGAGGAGCAAACAGTCAGAGAACCATGAGGAGAACAGAAGAGCATCTAATGCGAATAAAACAGGAATGGATCTGCCCTCTGTGACACAGCAGGACCCAAGATGCTCTGCACGGGGCACGGGCAGCAGCTGCCGTCATGAAAAGGCAGCGCAGTAGAGAGGGAGGCAGGAGCAGTCGGTTGGTGGGAAAAGCCATTAACAAAACTCGGGGCTCTCAGGTCTTTGTGTCACGAACACTCAAACCCTGCGCTGGTTTAAACACACGGGTCCAGCTGTCAGCCGTCACCTGAGGCGTGCGGTGGAACCTCCTGCAGACTCTGTGACCCTCGCAGAGCTGAAGACCTGATGCTCCTTTAGTTCGAGCGCTGTGCTCAAGAGAAGCTCTGGGGAATGAGAGCACAAAGGAACTGCACAAGTAAACCTAAAGGGAACTGATTTATCCCTCACACAGGAGACAAAGGAAACCCGACTTGGGAGGACTCCTAAAGGACATCAGTGAAACAGTTCTGGAGGTGCCCAGCACCCCGGGGAGAAAGGCTGAAGGGAAGTCCTTCCCACAGGTATGCAGGTGAGTGCTGGCGGGATAAGGACAGCAGATCCATTTCCAGTGACACTCAGGGTGCCACGCACCCCCACAGGAATACAGTATCTCCCGTCAGTGCTGCTTAAGGCATCATCTTACACAGTGCCCAGGTCAGCACAAGGCCACAGAGCCACAGAGGGAGACCCGCGGGCTCAGAAGTTTCGGGCTGCCCAGGCAGGGTTTCCAAATGCCGAGTTCTCCCCAGCACGTGTGCACTCACCCCAAACCGCTCCTGCTGGTGCTACGTTCTCCGCAGTCGACTGCAGAAGACAGGCACCACTTTCCGCCCCAGAGTCCCTTAAAATTCACCTCCTGTTCAGCTACCGACAGCTTTGAATGGAGAGACAACCATGCTGGCCAGTAACTCAGCCACAGGAGAGAAAGCAAGCCCCCTAAGAACAAAGGAGGAGAACAAAAGCCCCCCTTCTCCCAATTTGTCTGCCCACATTCCAGAGATCAAAAGAGAAGCCCTGCATAATCCACACACTTGGTGCCCTCACTGCCGCTGCCCGCAGGCAGGGCTGCAGTGTCTATATGCACCCGCTGCAAACACAGCGCGGGCTGGGGACGTGTGCCAAGTCATTTGCTCCCTGCGCCCGGTTTGCTTACTCTTAACAATGCTGAGGCCAAAGAAGTGAGGCTCTTTAATCTTCACTGCATCACAGACTTGCTGGAAGAGCTCCTGCCCAGTGGCTTTGACCTGAAAGAAACAACCAAGGCAGCGTTACAGAGGGCTCTCACACGCGGGCAGAGCGACTCTCCTCCCCTGCAGCAGAGGAACCCGCACGCCCCACAGGACAGGCGCTGCTGTCAGCGTTACCACTGCTGTTATCAGAGACTAGTGCTCTACACACTGCTCCCCCTTCACTACGCGGAGTGACTGACTCAGCTCTGTACAACAGTTGCCTCCCTGTTGGGATCCGATGTGGGGGCCTGCAAGAAAGCAGGGAAAGGGCTCTTTCTACAAGAGCTTGTAGTGACAGGACACGGGGAAAAGGCTCTAAGCTAGAGGAGGGGGATTTAGATCAGATATTAGGAGGAAATTCTCTACAGTGAAGGTGCTGGGGCCCAGGGACAGGGTGCCCAGGGAGGCTGTGGCTGCTCCACCCCTGGAAGTGTTCAAGGCCAGGTTGGACGGGGCTGTGGGCATCCTGGTCTGGGGAAAGGTGTCACTGCCATGGCAGGAGGTTGGAACTAGATGATCTTTAAGGTCACTTCCAACCCAGACCACTCGACGATTGTACGATCTCTGTGCAAGAGCCTGAAGCGCTGCGGGCGCCCTGGCTTGGAGCAGCACTGGCCCGGCTGTTCACGGGTGCTCTCACCGAAAGCACGCTTGTAATCACTGAAATGAAGACACTGCTGTCTTTAATTTCATTTCCGAGAGGTTAAACAAACCCCTTCATCCGGAAGAACCAAACCCAGACCTACACAAGCTCCAGATTGCTCAGTTTGAGCAGAAATAGCTTGTGGGCTGGAGAGGAGGTTGCTCCCTACCCCACACAGAGCAGCCTGCCCTGTCCCCTGCTGACTTCTGTTCTCACAGCACATCTTCATTCTCTGAAGCTGTCACCAGTGATCTATGAGCTCTTGCCCATTTCCACAGCACAACTTCCAGTACACTTGCACCTCACTGGGCTGTGCACACACTGGGACTGCACTGGGGTAGCAGAGCTGGCAGCACACACTCCTGTGCGGGCAGAATCTGCAAGCAGAGCACAGAGGTGCAAGGGAAGGAGTTCTGGGCAGGAGTGGGTGAGGAAGAGCAGCACAGTCACCACAGACAAGCTCAGCCAGCAGCTGTGAAGTGGGTCAGACCCTCTGGAAGCTCACAAAGCTGCCGCTGGCTGATGCAGCAGCAGGAGCTGCCTTCCTGCGGTGGGGCAGTACAGTGCTCCTTCACAGCAGCAATGACAGGGCAGAAGCTGACTCCTGAGCTCTCCTACAGGCTAATGGCCACCACCATTCTTCAGGCTGTTTTAGTGCAGGGCTGTCACCCTCCCCAGAAACCCCTCGTGCTCCCCCTCTGCCCCAGGAGGTACCATGTCAAGACAGGGACAATGGGAAGCTGGAGGTCATTTTGTTGTGCCTGACAGGGCATCACCAGCCAGCCATTCATTCTGGCTTTATCAGAGCTCTGAGACCTGCCCTACACCGACACACATACATGAGTGCGTGTGTTCTGTGGGAGGCGAGGAGGTAGCACACAGTCCTGATAAAACCCAAACCCACATCAACACCCTATTAAAGGTCTAGATGAGACTGCAGCCTCACAGTCCCACACCTGAGCACAACTATTTGCTTACCTGCCCAGAACATGCAGATCAAAGGGAAAGCTGGGCTCAGACCTGCCTCCCTTCTCAAGGAATTCACCTCCAAGCACATCCCCTTTGCTGGGGAGGACTCACCTGGGAAGAGGTGACCTAGCCCTGGCAGTGTGATAACAGGAGTCACTGGCACTGTATGGGAAGCTAGACCTGCTTTGGGATACCTTGTTCTGTTTGGTGGCACAGGGCTCTCGAGCAGCAATTTAACCGGAGTTCTTGCACAGCAGGGATGCGAGCTGCCACTCACCTTCACCATGCTCCTCTGGCACTTCCCTTCTGGATCAAGTTTTACTCCCAGACCAGGAGGCTACCCAGTGCTGATAACATTGCTCCCTCCTCTTGTCTTCCCCTTCGTTGGAAGCAGCCGACACTTCCCTTTGCATTTCCCTCTGTCACACCTTCCCCAGCCTCTCCTCCGCTCCATCCGTCCAGGCACACCAGGAACCCTTCCTTCCTGCCTCTCGGCCACGCCATGTGCCATACTCAGGGCTCCCTCACACACGACACCTCCTGCCAGCGGAGAGCAAGTCTGCAGAGGCGGCAGCTGCAGGGTGCGATACACACACTGCCGCCCGGCCGGGCTTGGGCCTCACACTCTACAACATCAGCTTCTGGCACACGGCTGAAAGGCTTCAGACCCACGCCTGCCGGTCAGCCACGTGCGGGGCTTCTCCTTCAAAGATGTCTGCTGTGCTCCCACCCTTTCCCCAGCAGCCGGGCAGGCAAGGAGCAGCACCTGCTGGGGCCGCTTCTCGACTACCCAAAGCCAGGCAGGGCGGCTGCCCGACCTGCTCCCCTCTCCAGGCCTAGGGAGAGAGATGCTTCATTCAACAGCCATCATCACAGAAGGTTTCAGAACGCTGGTCACAGAAAGCAGTGGATGCTGATGAATCGGGACAAGGCTCGGAGGGAGCTCAGCCTCCACACTGCAGGTAAAGGAAATGGAACAAACCCGACACCATCCGGGCACCTGTGGGCGAGCTGCACTCACAGCCTGCTGGCGCTCCCTGGGGCTCATCCACCACCTCCACACTGGGGCTGCCCAGCCCCAGTCAGGCTGCTAGTCTCTGTGCCCCGGTGCCTGCTCTCCTAAGCACTCGCCTCACCATCCCCAGGGCAGCTGCAGCACCCACTAGATCTCCTCAGTGCTCTGCTTCTCTTCATGCTCACAGCTGGTGTGAGGAAGAGTCTTCCTCCTCACCATCCCCCCCAATTCTTCAACCCGCCCAGAAAGGTGGACAGCACAGTTAACTGAGAGAGACCAGACGATGAAGACAGAGACTTTAAACCGGCTCCTCTCCTGCTCCCCTCCCTTCAAGCGCCCGGTCTGTGCCAGGCAACAGACAAACCCGTTCTGAAGAACAGGCTTTCACCCACGTGTGACCACATGAAACACCACCAGGTAAATTCTTATCTGGAAGGGTGGAATTTATATGGGAGGGGGAGAAAGGAGTTACCTGCATAAACAGAGCTTATCACGGGAGGGATCTGTAATTTATTCTGCTGGAAGGGCACCCGCTCCTACCGCCCTCACCGAGCTGCAGGCTCGAGTAGTATTTGCATTCCACCCTGCAGAGGTTAAAAGGCTTTGGAAATCTTAAGCGGTGGCATTAATATTCCAATAAATGCCTAGGGTGTCGTCTGTGGCCACACTAATTAGACCTGGGCTCCACTGACAGCGCGAGAAAACTGCCCTGATGGTGGCAGAAACAGAAGCGCTCTCCCCCGCTGCCAAACCGCCACCTCCGCCGTCCTTGGCAAGGCGTGCTGTGGTGCCAAGGGGAAGCACCCGCCGTGGGTGACCTGCCCGGCTCTAGCAGGTCGTGTTTCACTCTCCATGCAATTAGGACACGACTATGTGTTGAGGTCTCATGTTTTGGCCCAGGCAGCCACTCCCTTTGCTGCAGACATCTCCGTGTAGCCATCTCCCCAGCTGTCAAGGCCAGGTGAAGGGAAATGAAGAGCCAAATGGCTTGTAAAGGGCTGCTGAGGGGTGCTGTGGCATGGAGCAGCCTGTGGGGCAAGGCAGAGGTGCGCTAAGGACCCCAACCCTTTGGAGGGGCAGGAAAGCATTTTGTGGCTCGCCTAAGAGCCAGCAGACCTCTGGGGCTGGAACCACAGCCCAGCAGCAGAGCCCTGCCCCAGGTTTGGCAGTTGAAGGCTCATTCTGTGCAGCCTCTGCGGCTGTTCCGCTTCAGGATGCCATGCATGGGCTCAGCGGGGAGGAAACCCTCGGCGTGGGTTCTGAAGATCGGCTCGCATGGTTTCAAAAGTGACCGCTTCAGTCAAGGGCTTCAAAGAACAGTTCACCTCAACGGCCTTCTCCCCGTCCCCGTTGCGGAGGGAGTGGGGTGGGTAAATAAATCCCACTCGAAACAAAGCCGACCCTCCCAGCCCACACAGGAGCGCTCATGCACGCCCACAAGAGAGCACTTATCTCTGGGGAGAGCTTGTCCCCTGCACGTGAAGTGCCTCCGTCAGCTCGGCCTCTCACAAGCTGCAGGAGCACAGAGCCACGCTGGGCTACCAGATGACCCGGCTCTGCTGCCACTCGTGTCGACGCGCTTTGGCATTTGAAGTGGCGACAAGGGATGAAATCACCCACCTCTCGGCTTTGTGTGCACGAGTACTCAAAGCAGGGGAGAAAAGCTCGCCCTCAACGGCTGTATGCTCAGCCTCAGAGCCCTCAAGGAGACCCGCAGGCTATCAGGACCAGAAACGGGCAGACAGGCATGTGTTTTGCGTCGGGGCATTCCGGGCTCAATTCGTTAATAACTGCTCGTTATCAGTGGCAGAAACACCCGGAGCTGGCTAATAGCCTTTTGGTCAGCAGACCAGCACCAGGCTCTGGGGAGAACAAGGAGCACTGACACAACTGGACCCGCTGCAACACGGCAACCTCCTGGCCACTTACCCCCACAGCCAGGCTGAGCTGCTCCCGAGTGGGCAGGAACACGCAGACGCTCCGGCTGTCCGGCTGCATCCTGCCCGTCAGCAGTGCCCTGCTCATGGTGGGCAGCTCCACAGCAGCCGGGGTCTCCTCGCCGGGCTGGCGTCACACTCCCTTCATCCTGCGCACCTGTCAGGAAGGCGAGAGTATTAGCGCTGTGCCCCTGCTGGCTCTGGGCACAGCGTGGCACCATTTCCTCACTGCTGCTCCAAACCAAACACAAACCAACCCCAAACCCCCGGACCCCCATTTCACAGGGTCGTGGCCAACGTTTCCACCGGCATCGCCGCAGAAATGGGCAGAGCTGCCCTTTAAACAGCTGGCGAGTTGCAGGACAGCACCATAAAGCAATCGGGCCTCCCTAGAGTCACCTGCTCAAGGTTTCGAGACACCCAGGAGCAATACAGAGGTGGCGCCGGGTGCCGCTCTTGGAAATACCCACAGACAGGGGAGCACCCTGTCCTTCAGCAGCCACCTCGCGCTTGCCCAAGGCAAAGACTGCTGTCACAGCACGTGTTGGTGCGGAGGGCCTCACTTGAGCTGTTACCCCTCAGCCACCCCAGTCCCTGCAAAACAGCAGAGTGCTCTGTGCCTCAGCTCCAAAGAGCAGGAGGAACTGTGGAAACACCATCTCACTTTTTGAGATGAGCAGAGCCAGCCTCCTCCCGAGGGCTGACCCAGGCGGCACAAGCACCTTGGAGCTGCGGTTATGGTAACAGCAGGAATGGGAATTCACACCCAAAAGCACAGCAGCCAACCTCATCCGCACTCCAGCTCGCTCAGACAGTCTCCTTAGCTACTCGTGACATTTTAATTACAGCCCTCTCTGCTCTGATGCTCTCCAGGACAAGGAAGCACCCTGCAGCACCTGATGACTCTGCCAGGAAGGGGAAAGGCTTCTGCACGGTGGGTTCAAGAGGACTGTTGGCAGAGACCTGAGCCAGCAAGATATCACTGCTTCTGGGGGCTGCTCCATCCCCCTGCCAGACCTGATGCAAGACAAACCCCAGCTGCCCCTAAGGCAGTAACACCAGCACGACTCCCCTCACCCACAGCACCCAGACACACACCACCAGTGCAGCAACAGAGGTGCTGCTGGCTGACACTCACCCACAAAGGCCCCTTGCCCCTGGAGACAGGCACATACCCCAGCTGGGGCAGCCACACGCACTGGCTCCCGGCTCCAGCAGCACTGCCCTGGGCACAGCCCACCTCCAGAGATGGGCTGTGACGGGATGCAGGGGCAGTCACTGCACTAAGAGGGGGCATGACTGAGGGTTGCTGTTATGACTCTTTGAAAACCAGAGTTTAATGGAACAAAAACAGGGGCTTTAAGCAGGAGATCGCTCCAAATTAAAAAGAAGGCAAGAAGCCCACATTTAAAGTCCTGGGACAGGTGAAAGCTTTTATCAAATTAAATATTAAGAGAAAACCTCTGATTCACCCTCTCACGTCTATATAATTACAGCGATGAGCTCTCGGGCTGCACTACCAACACCTGCGCATAAATCACAGACGTCTACAGCATGACGCGAGGGCCGCAGGTCACCCTCGCTATCGCCAGCTGATGGCACGAGCACCATAAACTTTACCAACAGCAGAAAGACCTGGGAGCCTGAGCTCAGGCTTCCCAGCAGAGGGTCAATGGCCAGAGCGCCTTCCTGCTTGCAGGAGCAGGTCACATCCAGCTCACCCGGAGCCAAAAACAGGACAGAGCGGTGACCGCACGCGCAATCTCCCGAGCAGAACCCGGGAAGCGGGATCCCCCTCCCCACAGCCTCTACCAAACAGCTGCTGGAGAGCCTGTCCTCTGCTCTCATACCCGCCTTACCCACCTCAGGTTTGAAGAGAGCAGCTCTGGCCCCTAGGAGTCAGGGAGCAGGGGAAGGTCCTTGTCCGGTTGACTTCTGCAGCGGAGGAGCCGGTGGGCTCCACCGCAGCAGCTAAGAGGTTAAAGCAGCAGCGCCCTTCATGTGGAGGGGGGGGTCAAGCACAAGCCCAGCTCAGCCTCCTCTTCTTCAGAGGCATGCCAGGATGCGATAAACCTCAGGAATCATTAACTCGCTGGCATCACGACTACAACTGGGTTCCACACACAGAGCGAAAGCCGGAGCGCGGTCTGGGCAAGGGGAAGGGAGCAGGAGCGCTCCTCCTCACGCACGCAGGCCGCACACTGCCCGTCAGCCACGCTTCTGGTCACCGCAGACGCCAACCTCTTCACCTCGATTAAACCCCCAGAGCTCCGGCAGGAGGAATGAATAAACGCCGGGGGCGGGCACCGGCCGGGGACAGCCGGCGGGTCGGGTGTGCTCGCCGGCTTGCGGCCGGGGCTGTCGGCTGGGTCTGGTAGCCGTCACGGCCCTGCATTTCAGCCGGGGGAGAAGTGCGTCGGGACGCGGGACCGCGTGGCCGGAGCCCGCTGCGGCGGGGAGGCGCTCCGAGGCACCGCGCCTCGGCCCGCTCGCGGTGTCGGTCGGGCTCCCGGGTGCCCGGCGTGGCGGCGCAGCCTGACCAGCTCCGTTGGCTCTACCCGCGCACACGCGTGCGGCGGCGCTCGGGAAAGCTCGCCGGCCGTTCACGCAAACTCAGTGAGGAAAGCCCCAACCCTGCCCGCCCCGAGCTGCCTCCCAGCCCCGCATCGGAGCCCCGGCACCTACTGGGCCAAAGCAGGAACGGAGGGAAGTTGCCCTGGCAAGGGGGGTAACAGCAGCAGAGCCCTCCGAGTGAGGAAGAGGCAGATGAGGCCGCTCACTTCAGAAAGCGGCCGGACAGCCAGCTGAACCCCCTCACGCAGCCCGAACGTACCCCGGCACCGGGGTGACCTGCCTCTGCCGAGCCTGGGGCCCTCCACAGCCGGGCAGTCTGGCAGCAGGAACCCTGTGAGTGCTGCGGTTCTGGATGCCACAGCAGAGCGGGTCCTCATGCTGCTTTCAGGCGCTAGGTACAGCCACAACCACATCCGAAAGGATAAAGCAGCTGGAGGAGCCGACAGCCGCGATGAAGGCAGAGCAGCAGAACAGACAAGGCCTCCTCCAGTGAGAAGAAAGCACAGGCAATCCTGTGCTTCTCTCCAAACCCACCTGGAAGCAAGCTAGCGCGGCTTCTTACAGCAAAACCTCTTCTGAGAGCTGGTTTGGCTGGAGCCGACAGAAGATGAGCACTGAGCATCCACCTGATGAAGCCCTACCAGAGCAGCCCCAAGGAGTCCCATCAGAAACCGCCCAGGAACATTACAACGGCACTTCCCAACACTATCCAGAGATGTCTGGGGCTTCTAAGACAACCAGACTCCTAGGCTGCAGCTTCAAAATCAGCTTAAGCAGCTTTAATCAAGACAGTCCTGCAGCGAGACAGCCAGGCAGCCTGGAAACAAAGCTGCCTTTGGCAGCACCCCCCACTTGGGCTCCCTTGAAGTCACAATGGAGCTGCCTTCCAACCGCAGCACACAGCACCCCTTAACCTCAGGTATCATGTCCCCACAGAGGCATACTGCCGGGCACCAGTACAACCTGCAAAATGGAGTAATAAAGAGCCTGGGCTAGTCAAAGATGCAATAATGGCCTCTATCAGACTTCCCCAGCAAGTTCAAGACCCTCCCCACCTCCTCTGACTACCCCCGAGATAATGAAAATCTCTGCACAAAGGTGCATCAGTCAAGAGAGAGTAAAACAGCTGCTCACCAAGACAGCAGCTAAATGTCTTCATGTCACAGCTGCAGACGATGTGAGAGTGCTACCTGCAACCAACAGCCAGAAGACCGAGGTGATGTCCTGCAGCCCATTCCCAGCCACACTGACTTTTCCAACGTAGCTACCTCAGCATCTCTCCAGAACTAGCACAAACACAGGCGAGGCTGCCACAGGGGGGGTAAGGCACTGTGCTTGGTGTCCTCACACCGCTTTGGGGGTGAACACTCACCTGCCTTCAGACACCGAGCACTGGGTGGGGAGCCCCTGCTGAAAGCCACTGAACAAAGACCAAGACACCTCCCAGTCCAGTCACACAGCTGGCTGCTCACAGAACCCAGGCAGCTTGACTACTGCCAGCAGAGAGAACTGGCTTTCAGTCCACGGCTGTGGAAGATGCAACTGCTGCATCCGCCAACAACACCTGTTAGTGTTGTGCAGTCCTCTTCTTCAACAGGTACAACAGGAGATGCCTCCAAAACCTCCAGGACAGGGGAACCCTAGCAGACCATCACCCTGTACCTGTGGGGCTGTTTGGGAACTTCTGTGAGCAGCAGTCTTTGACACCAAGCAACACCCCTTTTACCTTTCTCCCTGTACAAGCAGCACTCCCTGGCCACATCGAGCTTGAACAATAGAGAGAAAAACACTTTCTCACAGTCATCAGTCTTGCTTGCAGGATTAGGCACAGCTCATAGTTAGGCACAACTGCCCGCAGCCCACCTGAGTGCTGCCAAGTTCTCCTGCCCCACATCAAGTAGCACGAGTGCTAGAGCATGGAACAAGATGCTGGGTTTGTGACTCTTCTGCTCTGCACTCCCCACAGCACAGCCAGCATGCTCAGCAAGAAAGGGTCTCCCAGAACTCCTGGGACACCTATTCCTGGTCTGGCACTATGCTGCTATGCTCTGGTCCTTAAAGGCAGGAGACAAGTCTCCCACCCAGGGATAGCAGTTAAAAGTAGTTTTGGGGGCACATCAGACCTTACTGCTGCTAACCTCAAGGAGAGGGAAAAGGCTCAGCTGAGGACAGAGCACTAGAGATGATCCCATGTACATGGAAGCACAGCAGGGTGGCTGCTCTGCCTCCATCCAGCTCTCTCATGGGATTGAAGTTTGCTCCCTGTGCGGACAGTCCAGCATGAATCACCTGGGCTTAGTCTCTCCCTGAAACCAAAACTGCACTCAGGAGCCTTCTGAGACCGTGAGAATTAAAGGCTCCAAGTATAAAGGGAGGAATCAGGATATCAGAGGGACTACGTTTTCCCATCACTTCCAAGCAATGGAAAGCACCTTTGAGCTTCTGTGCCCAGTGCCACGCAGCCTCGTCAAGGACGCTACGCTATCAGAATCACAGGCAAAGCTTCACAGCAGACATCCTTCACATGCTACCCGCACGGTAACGCCTGCAGCAGCAGCCACTCCTGTCCAGCATCTCCCCCTTCTTCTTGGGGGGCCACACAAGCATTCTCCCACCAACACGAGAAGAGCAGTGGATCAACAGATCGGGCCTTTTCATCGAGCGCTCACCCTGTTGCCTCCAGCCACCAATTAACCTGGGGTTTTCTCATTACGGTGACTTTGTTACTCCTGCATCATCTCTTAACAGGTCTGCTTCCCAATTACCCATTGCTTACAGGGCTTCCTCACACTTCACAGATGAGGCACTTGGATGCACGGCTCACGAGCAAGCAGCAGCTGAAGGTATGGACTGGCCGAGGTAAACACTGAAGGGTAAGAGCGAGCCAGCACCATGTGGGACAGGGTGTGGGCTGGCCCCCCGTGCCCACCACACCTCTCACAAAGCAGCTGCAGAGGATGCGTGCTCAGCAGCCCACAGCTGTTTTCTCAGCTGGATGGCCAAGGCCGCATTGCTTGAGGTCTTGCAAAGGTTAAGGGGAGTGAAGTGCTTGATTAGCCAGTCAGGTACAGAGAGCTTGCTCCCGCCCCTACACCTGGGCACATCTCTTCCCAGGTGGATCCTTACCACTTATTTCTGGGTACTTCCTCACAAAAAAAGGGTGCTCAGAGCCTGGACTGGACTGCCCAGGGCAGTGGGGGAGTCCCTGTGTCTGGAGGTGTTGAAGGACAGCCTGGCTGTGGCCCTGAGTGCCCTGCTCTGGCTGACGGGGTGATGTTAGGGGCTGGGCCGACTGAGCTCAGAGGGCTTTGCCAGCCTCAGCCACTCTGTAAATCTGTGATGTACATGCAGAGCCAGGAGCAAGGTAAACTCCACAGTCTGGTATCCCAACGTGGAAGACAACTACAGAAGGTAGCTCAGCCCAGCTCTCTAGTGCACCTCTGCCAGGCAGTGGAAGCTCTGCTCAAGACAGCCATCTGTATCTTGGGAAACAGGAGAGGAGAAGTAAAGAGGAGAGCTGCATCAAGGTCTTTAAGGTAAGGGAGAGTGAGGTCCTTCCCAGGCACTACAACTGTCAGGAAGTGCAGGGAGAGCAGCTACCTGATGCAAACTGCAAACGTGCAAGGTCTTGCGACCCAAGAGCCTGTCACTTACTTCTCTGACTGGAGATACATTCCTTGTTTTTTAGGCTCACTGAGGCTATAAACAGGGGTTTATAAACAGCAGACATACTATACTCCTGCCTTAAGCACAGCAGCTGAGAGACACTTGCACGACACTGTCTTTGCAGACATTATTCCCTGGAGATGGTATTTTGAAATTTGAGCTGGGCTGGACCCCATCACCAAGCCTTCTGAAACATGCTGCAGAGCTCTCTGAAGAGCTGAGAGCAAGCCCTTGTTTTCAGCTCCCTCCAAGACCTTGGAACAGTCCTACATTAAGCACACTAGGAAGTTTTATTACAAGAATCCCCCAAAATCTAACATTAAAACTTCTCAAGCAATACCTGGAGTCGCAGGACAAACGAGAACAGACACAGAAAGAACTCTGAGCAGTAGTAGCTTTGCTACCAGCAATAATCAGGTAAAGAAACCCTGGCTTACTTCCCCTAGAGGGAGGAGAAAGTCTGATCTCATGGCACTTGAATCACCACCTGACTCCTCAGACCAACTAGGCAGCTGCACCAGTTTGCTTTGACCCCCCCCACGAAGTACGGGTATTCTTGTCTGTACTCAGAGCAGAGGCAGATACCTGTTCACGCAAAGTGCATGCATTCCAGGAGGAGTAGATGAACCTCTGACTCGCACACAGCTTGCCTCTGTCACACGCGCGACACCACCAGCCTGCCAGAACCTTAACAAAATGAACACAAACAGGAGGGTCTTCATGATTAGACCCAGCTTCAGAGACTGCACACAGCCCTGCCAGGCATCGACTGCAGCCAGGCCGTGGCCAAACGGGGAGACCCCCGGCTTGGCAGAGTGCTGCCCTTCCGTGGTGATGATGAACTTCACGGAAAGAGAAGCAGCAAGGAATGGTTTAACAAGAGCCAAATTGCTTCCTCCTGTGACTGCCCTCAGGGCAACTCATCAGAGGACTTGTTTGGGGCTAAGGCCCAAACTGTTAGCCCTTGATCAGTTACTAGCCACACACTGCTAGTTAGGAACCACCCCTAAACATTGCCAAGATCAAGGAGCAGTTCAGCAGCACAGGACTTCCCCCAAGAACAGCAGAGTAACCCTGGAGCACAGGAAGCATGCAAGAAATGCACATTGTCCTGCACTGCACGAACAGCGGGACGACTTTACTACCCAGGTAACTGCTGCAGTTTTTCAGCCTGCATTGTAGCTTTACAGCAGAGTCAGCTCTGCTTACTTTATGAAGAGCCACAGCGAACCCAAACCCGAAGGGCCAGGGCCCTTACCTGCCATCAAAGGTACTTCCTCCATTAAAGAGAGGGTTCAATCCGAAAGCCACACGTGAACACGTTAGCTAGGTTTGGGGTTTGTGTCTCGGAATACAAGGTGACACACTTTCTTTTTGCCAGTGGTGTTTAACCCAGTTTATCACATCCACATATGACAATCTAGTTAAGAGCAAAAATCCCTGAGGGAAAGAAACCGGCCCAAGAACGCAGGCAGTGCTTTTCTGTAAGCCCCGGGAAGGGATCGCAGCAACTCAGGTTCTGCAGGGGCACTCTCTAGCTTGTTTTCGCTTACATTTCTTGCCCTTCCTTTTGTTCCCCTATGCCCATTTGTTTTGCTGTTAAGTGATCTCGGCCAGAAAACACTTGGTTTGCTCTTTAGGATTCCATTTTCTTCCCATTTGGCATTCTTCATCGGAGGCCAAAACACTGGCTACTCCACGGACTCCCAGCATCGCCCGTGCTGCAAACGGAACCCGTTGGTTAGGGCAGAACAAGCAGCAGCACGCTGCGGCCCAGGCTTTTCGTTGTCAGCCCAGGTTTCCCAGGAATTTCAAAACACTAAAATTAAAGCTGAACAAACTAATGGGAAACCAGTATGCAAAGCACTGGGGGGGTTCTTTTCTTAAAGCCTTGCTCCAGAGATCAGCAGCACCAGAAACACATCCTCACTAATCTCGCTGGGAAAAAGCACCCTATGCTTTTGAAGTATTTATTGCCAGGGCCTGGGCATCACGTCACGGCGCTTCTCTGCAGAAGGGACAAGGTTCAGACAGTGCATTACAGCTTCCTGGTGCGGTGGAAAAAAACAGATGTGCATTCTAAATGCCACTGGGGAGTTAACCTGAGAGCCTGTCACTGCCCAGCCAGAGAAGCATCTCTCAAGGCACAGGACGATGACTTCTCAGCACAGGAAACCCAAAGCTCTTCCCTGTAAATTGTGACCAAGAAAAAGTTCAAGAGCTGGAGGAACAATGAAATACGGAGGCTTTCACCTTTCTGACACTCACTCCTCACATATACAATACACACAACTATACACATACACCTGCCGAGGCACTCATCTCCTTCCCTAACCTGCCCTGTGCTGGTAGATGAATGTCTGTTTCCACAGTCAGACCACCCTAACCAGCCCCACAGGATGCCTTCCTCCCCTCACCCCTGCGGCTGCCCCTGAGGACAGGGTGAGAGGCACGGGCAGATGTCCAGGTGCTCGGCTACCTGCCCCCACATGGCTCACCCTGCCTGAGGAGCTACAGGGTTCAGGGACCTGCATCCCACTGCCAGCGCTGGCCCAGCCATGCCCGTGATACACTCCTCAGCATCTGCGAGACAGGTGGTGACCAACCAAGCGCCAAGAGTTCTGACTCGAGCCATCTCATGGCCCAAACGGGCCCTGCGGGACTTGCCCCCGCTGGAGGACCCTCACGTCGCACAGACAGGGGTATCGCTGAGCCGGGTATCACCACAGGTTCTGGCACTAGCGAGCCCAGCCGGTGGCAGAGGGCAGCTACTAAGGGGGAAGGAATCGTCACGACGCCAAACCCCTCGAGAGCCCCTCTTCCTCGGGTTCCCAGCCGGTGCCTCCGGGAGCTCTTCACTCACCGCCGCTCCGACGGCAAAACTCGCGGTGAAGCTGAAGGCGCTGGGGGGGCTCGGCCGAACTTTCCCCCGCAAACCTGTGGCTCTGCTCCCGCGGCCCCTCCCGGAGGAGCCTCTCGCGGGCTGCGGACCCGCACCCAGACGGGGCAGAACACGAGACTCTGAGCGGGTCTCGCACGGTCCCCGCGGGGCCGCTCCCGGCTCCCGGCTCCCGTCCCGCACTCGGGACCCGACACCGTCCTTTGTCCCGCGGGAGCAAACCGGGTCCGCGCCCCCCCTCCGCTGCCAGAAGGACCCGGGAGCCGCGGGACCTCCCCGCCCCGCTGCCCCGACGGCGGAGCCCGCACACGTACCGCGGGGTGGCCCCGAGGCTCCGGCGGTCTCTCCACAGCAGCATCCNCGGCACCGGCCGCTCTCCTGCGGCCCCGCCGCGGCCTCCGCGGATGGTCGGAGCCGGGAAGGGGCCAGCCCGCGGCGCTGCTCCGGTTGGCCAGCGCGGCCGTCAATCTCAGCGGGGAGGGGAGCGGGGGTGGAGACGGAGGGTCTGCAGGGGCGAGCGGTGCCCGGTGGGCTGACTCGGGCACCTGGGCGAAGGAGGGAGGCGCCGCCGCAGGGCTCCCGTCCTTGGTTCCGCGTGTAGTCGGGATAAAATCTCCTCTCGTGGGTGTTGGCTTGCCGCAGCCTCTTCCCCCAGCTGGGCTGTGCTGTGGGCAGGGGGACAGCTCAGCGCCGACCCTTCCTCTTCCCACGGCTGACTTCTGCGAGAAGATAGGGGCGTCTTTACTCGCTGTCTCGGCGAAAGCACCTCGCTTGAGGGCTGTGGTCCTGCACGAACGGAGGTGACCCCCAGCGGCCCGGGTTCAGTCCGTCATGGCCTGTGTGTTTACGGGGTCAGAGTGCAGGGGTTGGAAGGGACCTCTGAAGTCCGTTTAGTCCAACGCTCCTGCTAGAGCAGGATCACCTAGATCCAGCCTGGCAGAGTGCTGGGCCACCTCATCTGAACTGCATTTCTGTAGCTAAAAGGGTTGGGCTAGATGATCCTCGAGGCCCTGTCCAAGCTAGGATACTGGGATTCCATGATCATGGCAAGGCAGGCTTTGAATGATGCAGAGGAGGCTCCACAACCTTTCTGGGAAGCCTGTTCTGTGGCTTTGTCACCCTCACTGTGAAAAGGCTTTTTATCTTTAGACGGAGCCTCCTGTGTTCCAGTTGGTGTCCAGTGGCCTTTGCCCTGTTGCTGGACACCACCGAGAAGATCCTGTTCAGAGGTTTGTTAAGCCTAGGCTGATCCCTACAGTTACTGTCACACCCAGCTGCTTTGGATGCTGTTCTGAGGTACCTAGTGAGTGGTATCACCTGCAGCTGAGCTGACATGAGAGGTCGTCTCTGCTTTTCAAAAGATGTCTTACTATTCTCTGCTGTTCACTCTTTCCTAGCTTCTTTCTCACTCCCTCTGCTGTGCTGCTGTGACTGGCAGCGCTGGAGGAATTCAGCGTGCTGAACTGGTCACACTCATTAAAGGGACAAACATTCCAGCTTTATTTTGCTGGAAGAGCAGTCTATCATGGCAGTGGATTAGGTTTTTCCATACAATTGTCCAGCCAGTCAGCTTCTTAAAGTGTCATCGCCGACACCTCATCGCTTTCCAGCATGGACTGTGGGAGGGAATGCAAGGACAGGAAATCTGGTGCCAACCGTAGGCTTTGGTGTAGGGCTCGTTCGTATTTAGCCTGCCCGATGCCATGCAGGAACTCTGCAGCCGGGCCAGCACAGTGCTCACAGTAGGACTTTGTGTCACCCTGACAACTAGTGAAGACCCTGTAATGTTCTCAAACAGCTCTGGACAGGTCCTCCGTGCTCTGGGGCTTTCGATTTTCTGATAATGTTACGGTTCCTCACAGACTCGTAGCTCAGCTCTCTGTCACAGGGGCTTTCAGCTGTCACGGAAGCGAAGGATCACATCTAGGCTGTTGAGACAGAGGTGAGCTTCATGGCACACAACCTTAACCTGATGTCTTTGTCATTCCCAACCCCAGGGCTCTCACCTTAGGGCCTGTTCCCTTCCCACAGAGCCTCAGCAGGAGAGTAAGGGAAGTGTGGGTCATGTGCAGCTGCTGTTCCCAGTCTGGCTCCGGTCAGAATGGACTATAGTAGAGTGTGCCAGGTATGACTGCCCTCATTAGAAGCACAGTAATTATCCAGCATAGCTGATCTGCTGGGATTGACAGGTTTTGTGTGTCAGCCTAGAGAAAACAAGCTGCAGTTTGAGAAACATCAGAGCTGCAGGAAAATGGAGATAGCATTAGCCTGTTTGTTTTTGAAAGAGACATCAAAGTGTTGGAGACTGAAGATATCTGCATTCCAAAGAATTACTGCTGCAGGTTTTCAAAGCATCAGCTTCAGCTCTCCCTCTTGCAGCACAGATAAGCAATTTCATCCAGCTTACTCTGTAAAGTAGGAGCTGGAGAAGGGGATTTGTTGAAGGGTTCTTATAAACCGGTGTCTTGATTCAGCAAATTCAGAAAGCAGAACCCCTTTCAAAGGGCTGATGCAGAGTCCTGCCCAAGTCAGAGGGACCCCAGGCAAAAGTGGAAGTGTGCACAGGGAGTTTGCTTGTTGTCTTGCCTGCGTTGCCTGTAGAGAGAGTTCTCACAGTGCAAAAAGGAAAGTAAGGTTTGTCCTCACAATCTTGGGAAAAAATCCCTTTCGTTCTTGGGCAACAGTTTCAGCTGTGCACACAGGAGGTAACTTTGCTGCTAGCGTTGGTGATCTGGTCCACAAGCAGCACCCAAGCTGGGAGCGACACAGGTTGTTTGTAGAGTCCAGAAACCAAAGGAGGTCTCACTGATGATGTCAGGGAGCATTTAAAGCAGGCTCCAAACCCGTCAAGTCATGAGAGGATGACTCAGAAGTCAGAAATCTGAGGCATTCTTGTGTCTAGCATTCAATCAACAGGCAGAGGTTGGGAGGCAGGCAGAGGAAATCAATGGCAAATCAAAGACGAATAGGTCAGCTGTTCTTCAGAGGAAACATTGATCTCAGGGTTATTAAGAGACAAGAGGGCATGAAATGAACCCCAGAGAAAGTCTGAAGTAGCTGTGGCTGCGGTGAGCCGATGGTCAGAAAGCCTTTTACAATTACTCTCCTGCATGAACGGTTATTTGCAGAACTCTGGACTCCTCGTTGAACCCAGTCACAACTATCCTGCTGCACGTGTTGCAGAGCCCTCCCAGCTGTAAGCCAGCTCTCGCAGGAGCAGTAGTTATTTGTGTACACTTGTCAGGGTGTATGCAGTCATCGCGAGGCATTACGCACAAAGCGATAACAATCTGCTGTCTGCTGGCATGCAGGCTGAAGCAGAGTCTGGGTTCGTGATGGATGCAGTGCGTGCCCGAGCTTGATTTTGCCTTATTCCTAGAAAATCACTGATGGCCTCAGCGAGACTGCTCATCACACTAGGGCTCTCACGATTCACGTGTAGCAAATTCGGGTTGCGTGTTGAGCTCTGTGGGGGGATGTTGTTGTTTCACCTGTACGGGATCACATTTATCAGCAACAGCATGCGAACAATGAAAAAGACTTGTAAAGTGGCAGAGAGGCCTGTGTGCTACAGACAGCACTGGCTGCGGCATTAGCAGTCATTAGCCACAAAAGCAAGTTGTAAAGAAGTACTTGGTGAGGCCTGCGACACCAGTGTACATTACATAAAACCCAAATGTTATGATCTCCAACCACATTCTGCTGCAAGCAAGGCCAAGGTACCGGTTTGGAGCCATAAATGGCTCGAGGGCAGCTGAGGAATGGCTCCTGTGCCAGGGCTGAGCCACGTGGCTGCGAGCTCGCGAGATGCTTTCACTACACCTCACTGTCTGATGCCTTGTGTGCACTCTGTATTTGGTTTGGCATTTGCCGCTGAAGCAGAGATGCCTCCAAGCTCTGATCGAGCTCAAACCTGTGGTCATTGCACAGCCTCCTCAGCTGGTGGTGGCATGGCTCTTGGCCATGAGGAGTTTTAATCGCGTTCCTCCTCACAGGACCGGCTTGGTGCACATTTGCCTCTACAAGTGCTCTGGCAGGTTGGTAGCTGTGGCTAAACACACGCAGAGTGCATGAACAGCTGCTGTGAGCTGCTTTCTGGGGTCTGCACGATGCCATTTCCACGCACCTCACCAGATAAAGGGTCACAGGTCTGTAACAGCTCCTCCCCAGAGGGTTTGCTGGTGTTTAATAATTTAATGGCACAGGACTCATCATCTGCTTACTTAATCACACGCTGCAGCTTGAGCTCTGAGCTTCTGTTTGCTTTCAGGCGATTCGGAAGCCATCCCAGAGCTGCTAAACCCCGGCCAGGGTTTCTCCGTGCTTACTGTGGCTCTGCCAGGCTTGGGTCCCCACACTGCAGCAGTTACCTGTCCTCCGAGGCAAACACACACAGTCTGTCACTCACTGCTTCCTAAACCATTCTTCCCTGCTGTCTGTTCCTGCAAGCTTTCCCCCCTCAGCCCCTGAGGACAACAAGGATCCTGCCAAAGCCGGTCCTCCCAGCGCAGCAGATGGCTGTCTCTGGAGATGGGTCACACCGAGGGCTCTTCTCCTGCTTTGTCCTTCGGCTCTGTGTTTATTTACTTGCAGTGACACTGGTTTTCCAGGTTTGTTTCCTGTTTAGCTTACTGAAATACTGCTAATCCAAGAGGAGGCAGAACAGGGCTAGGTGACCGGGAAGGGTAGGCACTGCATCCAAGAACTAACACACGTTTGCAGCGTTTGCGTGATTTACCGCTTTCCTAGTTTTCATCTCTATTCCCTCTATTTCCCTGTCCTTCCATAGATGAAATAAGGAAAGCCTCTGCAGTTACAAAGTGTTAGAGTAGTGTTCAAAGGGCAGTAGAACCAGAGAGATTCTGCTACCAAATCACTGACTCTTGGTGCCAGCAGCAGTGCCCTTTCCTGTTCCTAGGAAATGCTGTCAGTGTTCCCCCTGGCTCACCCCCCCCTCCCCCCCCAGCAAACTGCGATGGGGAAGAAATGCAGTCTTGGCTGCTGGGGTCCTGCCTGCAGCCTCCTGCCTGGGGAGGGCCTTGTACCTTCACACAAAGGACAGCTGGTGGTTCTGGTGGGGGAATGGGGAGGGGGGCGGGAGCGCATGGAAGGGAAACGTGCCTGGGAGCAGCTCCGCAAGCTCCAAACCCCTGTTGCAGGAAACTATTGTCTGAAGGCAGGCCACCACTGGCAAACGTCCCCCACCCTCTCCCTACCTCCTGCTACCAGGCAGCGATGCAGATTCACCCACCTTGGCAATTCTTGTGCCTGGATGAGGAAACACTGGAAAACAGTGGGAGAAAGGCAATGCTGCAAGCTTAGTGGGGGAGAGTAGGTGCCTGCCCTTGTGTGCTCTGTCATCCTGCCTCGCGAATGAGAAAGGGGCGACGGAAGGCGGAAGAGGGCCACAGGTAGGCTGAACATTTCCATGAAGTAATGGCACTAAGGCGATTTGAACTGCCCGCAGGATTAATTCAGCCTGGCATGTAAACTCTGTTTCTGCCATTATCACTGCTACCCTAAGCCTATTCACAGAGAATTACAGCCAAGAGCTTCCCCTGCTCTTGCTCATCTGGTGTCCCCTCCCGCCCGCTTAGCCGAGCCATCCGTTATGCGTTAACACTGGTATGCTGTGTCCAAGCAGCAAGAGCTCGGGAATGAGGCGGCAGGAGCAGAGCACAATACGGCAGGGAAGAGCCAGGGAAATCTGTAAACAAAGGGTTGTAAAAATGGTCATTAGGAGCCGTGTGTGTTCTGGCAAATGAAGATCTTAGAGCTCCGTAATCTGAATTTACAGCCATGGCCGTGCAAGGGGGGGTCGCAGGTGGTAGCTTTGGTTAAAGCCTGTTCCCAGGTTCTGCATTGCCCGGGGCAAAATGGTTCCAGACACTTACAGAGCTGTTAAAATTCACTACGAGTTTCTCTTCTGCTGCACTGGGTGCATCTCCCGTGCAGAGCAATGCCATAAATATTCTTCTCTCCAGCATGGAGATAAAATTAGTAATGGATGGGTTCTGTCTACTTCCTTCCTCGTCACATTACCTGGGCACCAAGTGGGCTCAGATATATTCTTGGCTCCCGTGCAAAGGCAAGAGAGGTCACCGGGACAAGTGCTGTGATACCTGTGTATATAGGAGGTGACCTGAGGAAACAGTGTTTATTCCACCCAGAGAGCCTAATTTTAAGTAAATGAATGAAAGAGGCAACCAGGCTTCCCCTCTTGCTGGTAAATGCTTTCTGAACAGCCAGGTGGATGTCCCAGGGTGGCGTTAGCCACGCTTTGCTCTTGGCTCTGAAAATGGAGGCCAGGATTCAAGGTGCTTCATGCAGCCCCACTCTTACAGCTGGGGCTCTGCTACCTGAGTAGCACTGCTCTGGGCAGAGGCTGCCTGTGATAGTAGCTCCTGCCTGTTTGTGGTTTTGCCTTGGCTCTGGAGGGGATGCTAGGGCTTTCAGTGCCCAAACAGACCGGTGTACTCAGAACTGAATGTTTCAAGCAGTCATGCTCCAGGAAAAGAAAAACTGTCTTCTTCCTAAAACACCCCTATTCTTTACATATTTGAAGGCTTACATCAAGAAATAGAATCACATCTCACCGAGCTGCAGTAGAGGCTGCATGGGGGTGCTGCAATGTCTGCTCTAACTCTGGTTGAAGTAATTCTGAACTGCAAGCTATCTTCACGTTACAAACTTTTCATCGTTATAAAAACAGCTGAGGTAACTTAACGAGTTTACAAGTCTTGAGCACTGAAAGCCCCTTATAAATAAAGAATGTGGCTGTGAAACATAATCCTTGGTGGGACTGGGTTGTGTCCCTTGGAAAGGACATCACTTCGAGACAGGAAAGTCAAAGTAAAAGCTGGAGATGAAGGGTTGGAAGTGGAGAAGAACCTAAAGTCATAAAGGATGCACACACGGGGGTTACTAATCTGCAGTGACTGTGAGAGCGTCTCGCTGGCTTCAGTGCTGAATAAATCATGCCATCTCTGCCGGGGTTATCTCCTTTTGCCATCATACATCAACTAAAGATGAGAAACATGAGTCAGCCCAGCTCACGCGGAGTCGCCTTCAAACACATATTTCAAACCTTAAAAAGGGCCAAGTGTTCTCCTGCCCGTTTGCCCATCAGTCCTGTCCCACGGAATGGCTACTGATTTGGTGAATTCCAACCTTCTAGTTCAAAGCTGAGGATTGAGTTTGGGGTGTTCGTTTGGTTTGGTTTTTTCACAGGGAAGATGTCCACAGCTTCTTGGACGTCATCCCATGAACAACCGAGCCCTACTTTTTAAAAATAGCCTGTTCTAGTCCTTCCATTAAAATGACAGAAGAGATACTCATCTCATAGCAGTGAAAGCAGGTTTTAGTCATCCCTTGCCATCTCCAGTGGTAGTGCTGAGCTCCAGCAGTGCAGAAGACAGTTCCTTGCGGGAGGGTGTCATTCTCAGGGGGTGCAGTGGGCTCTGGACACTGCCCCAAGTGTAGCGTTTGCTCATGCAAATGCAAGCAGTGAATAAGATGCTGGACGAGCTGGTTTCAGCCAGGTGTCTTAGGCTGTAGGCTCTCCTTTTTCAGGCCACTGAGAGATTTCATATTAGAGTGCATAGTCTGTTACAGAGCCCATCCCGTGTTTCCTCCAGTTGTGTGGTTTGCCTTAGGTGACAGTGTAGTTCCTTTCACCAGCTCTGTGTTGGAAAGAAGGTATAAAGAGGAGAAATTTCCAGTTGCCATGCACATGCCCGTCGTGTGGCCATCTGCGTGACTCAGGCTTTATCTACTGCATTGCGAGCCTACAGGGGTAAAAGTAAACAGGGTTAGTACTTTTACATAGAGGAACTTTTGTCATGGATTCAATCAGATGCCAGGTGTAGAAAGGCAGTCCAGAGTCCCTGCACTAACTACTACTCCTGGCACTGACCATTCCAGTTGGTCTCTCTACTACTAAAGTGCTTTCAGATACCTACAGCTTTTCTTGCTGTCTGGCTGTTCAGCATTTCCCCCTGTGCGGTCACCTCTCTGAACCACCTATCAGTATCTCTGAAATGATTTGCAATTGATCACCTCATTCTACTTCATCCGTAAATACCTAGGTGCTTGCATTCAGACAGGTCCTACATTTCAAAAGAGGAGGGGAGGACCACCACTGACACCAACGTGTGGGGGATGCCCATGGTAAAGGTGGCTCTTCTGTGTTGCCCACACCTGGCCCGAAAGCAGGGATGTCATGACCTTCTGAGGATACAGAGATAGCACGACTCGTTGCTGACCATGGCACTGCCACGGGTCCTGGGCATTGCTCCTGGGTGGCAAGGGGGCAAATTCCTGCTGTCTGTGTAGAAGGCACCTGATTTATGGTGTGGCTTCAGGTTACAGCTACGCTGGTCCTGCTCAAAGGAACACTCTTGTCTTCCTCTCTCTACTGATTGCCACTGCTGCTTGCTTGGGCTGCAGCCACATGTTTGTGCAGCTGCAGGTTGGGTCAATCTGTTTGGCTGAGTCCAGAGGACTAATCGTGAGGAAAATGTGAACTATTTTGAATTGAAGCACCTTGCTCCCTCAGAATTCTGGGGAGGGATGGCAGGAACACTGCAGCTGGAGATAAACTACCTCTTCGTCAGAAGTCCACTGTGCAAGCAGGTATACTGAAAGGCCAAGTAGCACCTACTCGCTGAATGAGAAACCTCTATCTTGGCAATTGTGCCCTTTCTACATCTGGTGTGAAGCAGGAGAGTGGGAGTGGACAGGCAGGTTGGCTGCAGCTGAGAGATTAATCAGTCCTAGTAGAGGCAACAGGGATGCTACTTGCCAGAAGGGATGCTCAAACTTTTCATGCCATGCCTCTTCTCCTGTGCAAAAGTTTTGGGGCCTGCCTTTCCCAGCGTCCATTCTCTCATCCTGTGCTTGGATGTGGAATGTCAGTCGACTGATGAACAAAAAAACCCCTACCGCTGGCCCTGGGAGGCACCTCTCTCTTTTGTGACTGTCACAGGTTACCTCAAGCAAAATTAGGCAGAATAACCAGCTTTTGGTAGCCTTTCAGGTCTGCATCACTGTGTGGGCACCTGACTTCAGAGATTTGAAAGAATGTGGGCAAGTAAATGAGGCCTTGGTGGTGTTAGATCTGTACCTCAAGTGTTTGATCTGCATTGCTAGCACGGAAAGTTTGGCAGCGTTTAGTTAATCTGTAGTGGAATGAGAGAGAGATTTGGAAATGAAAGCCTGGCCAGGACGCCCTCAGTTTTGGACACAACCAGCGTATGTAAGGCAGGGAGATACACCAGGCCATGCACGCGTTTGGACAAGGCTCGGGGCTGGCTGTGTGCAGCACTTGCAGATGGCTGCAAGACTGCTGGGGATCTCACTGTTGAGTGTGAATGCTTTGATTCACAGAGGTCCCCCCCACTCTCCGGCACAGGGCACAAATCTACATGAGGACAGGCAGATTCCTTACTGAAGTGGTCAGTACCTACTCGTTCATGCTCATTTACCTAGGGTAAATATTGCACCATCACTGTGGGCTCTCAGGCAAAGCCATCCTCTTCTTTGTTGGAACATAAGCTCAATGGCATCATCCATCCTGTATTAACCTTCCCTCGGTCCTACGTGAGGCTAAACCGGTGAATGAAGCCAAACGATGAGATAGTGAACAGAAAAACAATGTCAAGATTTATTTGAGTTTAGTCAGTAGCCCAGGAATGGGAGCGGTGGCGTTGTGGCGATGAGCCGGAGGAATGCTGCTGGTATTGAGAGCTCTTTGCTGTGTCACACATTCCTGTGTTTTTTGCTGTCACATTAGGATCTGAAGGAATTAGCCTCGGGAAAGCTCAGAGTTTATTTCAGGTGGGTAAACCCTGTTTTCTGGTCTTCTGGTCAGCGGTGGGAAACACTCACAGCGACTGAAGAGGAGATCAACGGGCTAGATAGGAATTTGTTATCTTCCAGATGGCAGGTTATGAAAGCAGAGAAGAGGGCTACATCTGTCAGGTGTAGGCTAGGAATGACAAAGAAATTTAACTCCGTTCCAAAAACGTTAACCATATTGTTCACGCTCAGCGCTGAGGGGGCCTGTGGCTGCCGTGAGATTAACCCTGTGACCCCGACAAGAGTTTAGACCAGCCTGTCGAAAGCATTATGCTCGGAGGCAGTAATCGTTCCTTATCGGAACAATTCCTTCGCCTGGCTTCTGCTGCCCACCTATGGACTGCGTTTTGGCTGCAGCACCACCTTTAGGACTTGGTCTGCAGCTGAATCTTGAACAGCCGCAGATCCCTACAGCCTGTGCGCAGCCTCTGCAGAGGGGTTTCGCTCACCCTGACAAAGCAGCCTGCAGTGAAAACTTGGTGGACGCAACAGGGACTTTCCGTAGGGCTGTTGCGGGGAAGGCAGTGGTCTGTCCATGATTTCAGACCCTGTGCATATTTTTATTAAAGGAGTCTTGGAAAGTTTGGGCTTGTATTTTCAAGCAGAATTAAGGAATTTTTTGAATGACTGTGTTTTTATTTATAGCCATCAGTTTTGGAACAGGCTGTTAATAACACTAGTCAGACACTAGTCAGAAGAGCTGCAAGACTAAAACCATCACAGCCTCAGTGACCAGAGAAGTGCTGCGAGGAGGCAGGAACAGCCCATCCAGCTGTAAAGAGCGAGTGAGCTTTTGGGCCCAGAGGCTGTCCAGCGGGTTTGCAGGGAGTCATCCACTGCTCCCGAGTGCTCTGCTTGCTGGAGCTGTGGCTGCTCTGCCAACTCTCCCAACAGAACTTACAAGTGGGGCAGTGTCCCATGCTTGTGGGGTTTTTCCTGTTCTCTGTTGAAAGGTTCCTGTAAGATAAAGCGTGAAGCGATTTGGTGTCTCGTTCAGTAGGCTCTGAGGTGGCTCAGATGTTGTCTCACAGCTGCATCACAGCTTCTCCTTGTAATAAATGCTCACTGAACACTTGTGACCTACTACTGCAGGCCTCATAATAGATGCGTTGTAGTCATAAAAATATAAATACAAGAAACTCTCCTGTAATGGCACCTTTTCATATGGGAAAGGCTGTAGCGACTTTACAGCCACAACAGCCAGCTTACACAGTCCCTAAACATCTGGATTCTTAGTGCATTCTCTAACTTATAGTCTTCCTGTCCCCACACACTGTGTGGATGCCGAGTGAGTGACACTTGGGAGCACCATGGTCAAACACACCTCCCGTTTCCTTTATAACACCAGGGGAGACAGAAAAAGGATGCCATATCTACCTCTCGGGAGAACTGTGGCTGTCTGTACTAGCAGAGCAGTCTAGAGGTGCACATGCCTTCTGTTGCTCACTGCTTACACCCTAGAAGAAGGGTGGCGTTGCTCTAAATTCCCCTGTCCTAGTTTCTGCCAATGGTGGGGAGGGTTGGAACTAGATGATCTCTGAGGTGCCCTCCAACCTAAACCATCCTATGATTCCGTGCTGCCCACTTCCAGGTGCTTGATTGAACCTGTGTTTGGCTGGGATGCCATCACCTGCTTTGTGCACTCAATAGATGCTGCCAGCAGGATCCTAACAGGGCACGTTCAGCTGCGATCTCACTTGGGACCGGCAAATATCTCTTTCCAAGCCTTTCAGGACAAAAAAGTGCAGCAAAGCCATTCATCCCAGGGCACAGGCATTGCACTGCAGGGGGAGGTGCGGAGTTTTTAATGCATGAAGTCACTGCCATTCACAGCGGACTAATGAAAACACTGTCTTTAGCTATGTGTAAAATCCCTTGGATGCCTGTGTGTGTGTGCGCGCGCTGAGGGACAGATGAATGATACTGTGAGGTCTTTGATACCTATTTCAATGAGGCTAATTGTCTCTGCATAATTTTTGGACAAGCCTGCGATAATGATGTTTGGTTGCCGCGCGGGATTAGCATGTTTAGCAATAGGAGAAGGAGAAAAAGGGAGAGATGGCATCCAGTGCCTAGGTGATGGGCCTGGCTCAGGGACACGCATCTGAATGAGATATGCCTATTTAACCCTGGAATCATTTTTCTAGCTAATCATGGAATGTGCATGACATTTGTTATTACTGACATTATAATGCGTCCTTTCACACTACCAGAACTCCTAAACTGTTCCCACTGAAAGTAATGGGAGCTTTGTATAAGCTTTAGGGAGGCAGAACCGGGTCTCACTGGAGGAGGCCAGGAAGTTTCTCAGCTTCATTTTTGGGGGACGGGACAATTGAAGTAGGAGTCTTCCTGCTGCAGTTTTGGTAGGGACACATGGGCAGCCTCACAGTTTATTCTCTTTATGCTCTTTATCGCTATTTCCACATGACAATGTTGTTTTAAGAGTTTGAGTTTCTTGGCTTTCAATCACATATTTATTTCTTGCTTTGAATTTGCTTTATTCTTGTTACAGAGAACACTCTCATTCTGCTTTCATTCCCACCAGGAGCACCGTGTGGGCAGGAGGCCACCTTCCTGCAAGGCAGGTCAGGTAGGAGGCTGAGGGAGCAATCTTGGCCCTGGCCCAAATCAGGGGAAGAAATCAAGAATTCTTCTTTCTGCATCCATCTGCTTCCCATCCTGGTTCTGTCACCGGTGCTGACCAACACGCCTGCCCTTTTGCTTAGTGAACTGGCACTCAGAATAACTACAGGAGACATCTGAGACTGCTTAACAAGGTTCTGATACTAAAAGACCAGAGCAGGCAGAAGCATAGACGAAACGCTGGCCATTTCACTTGCCGATGCCTATACCCTTCTTCTGGCACCTGAGATATCGCTGAGAAACTGGGCCAACAAGCGCTAGGATGAGTTGTCAGTACTAAAGCGCTCTGCAGTCTTGAACTAGGGTTGGAGCTGGGATACCTTTGGTTCCCAGGAGAGAGTTTTCTTAGTCCTGGTGGAAGTTACCTGTTGGTTTGCTGTTGCACAACCAAAGAGCACGGCAAAGGTTGTTTCACATGCTGCTATTTCCCCCTGCTTTTAGTTCTGAGATACCCTCCACAATACCTCCACCAATTCTTGCCGACAGCAGAGCCGGGCTCACACCACAGGGGCTTTTCTGCTGTTTCTCAGTCAATCCAAGTGGCCTGATGTTCAGGTTCCCATTAAGTTCAAGGCACTGTTAAGGAATCGAGTAGTCCCTGCAGTGCCGCCAGGTATTCTGTTCCCACACCCTGCACGGCTGGACTTAGCCAGCCATCTAACTGACGCTTTTTAGAAGTAACAAGAGCATTGCTCTGTCTTTTGAAGCTGGGGGCAGGCCTCCACCTTCACCCCCGGTGCTCGTTACCTTCAGACCCAGCAAAGCTTCAGGGACAAGAAAAACGCTTTTACACAGCGTTAGGTCTACAAGAAGCCTCTAACCAATGTGAAGCCATCTCTCTGGAGGATGCTGTGCTGTTAAAATAGCTGCATTATTGAAGGCAGTGGGTAAACGTGCAGCTGTGTCCTCAGCCTGCGTGTGGGTCTGAGAGGACAACTCTTCCTTACTGCACAGCATTCTTTTCAGTCCCATATTCAAGCACCAAGAAAGGAAAATGCTCAAAAGAAGTGCTTTCTGACAGCATCCCAGAGGTCCAGGTGGGGATGCATGGGTGAGCAAGATGGGCTGGCACACTGATAGCAGCTCCTGATCATAGAATCCTAGAACCATAGAATCACTAGGGTTGGAAAAGACCTGTGAGATATTCAAGTCCAACCCTCAACCCAACTCACCATGCCCACTAAACTGTGTGCTGAAGTGCCAGGTCTACACGGTTTTTGAGCACCTCCAGAGAAGGCAGCCACCACTTCCCTGGGCAGCCTGTTCCCAATGCTTGACCACTCTTTTAGCGAGCATGTTTTTCCTAATATCCAATCTAAACCTCCTCTGGTGCAAACTGAGGTAATTTCCTCTTGTCTCCTGTCCACTGCAGAGCTCCTGCCACGCTTTTGCCAGGGCTGTGGCTGCAGCAGTAACAGTGGGGTGGGATGGAGGTGAAATACAGCTCAGGGAAGGTGCAGGACTGAGCAAGCCAGCCTTAGTGGGAGTCAGGCACTCATCCTTTGAAGTCAGGAAACAATTTCCAAGTGCCATTTGTGGCCCTGGCTTAGTTTGCATACATGGCATTACATCACCCAACAAAGCAGCCTTCAGCTAAGGCTTGCACAAAGGCAGGGGGCTGGCTGTGCTCAATGGGGGGTTAATAGTTGCCCTGGGAACGGGCGCATTCCAGCATCAGCTGCTAATGCGCAAGGCATGCTGCTGGGGGCTGGCCCAGCCGAGCATGGGAACATTCTTGCATACTTTATGAGACAGAAACAAACCGAGTTTCCATACAACAGCAGCCAGGAATAATCCACCACCACCTCATCACCTCAACCCACCCATCTGAAGCCAAAATGCCCCCTACCTTTGTGTGAGAGCCAGAGGTTCACACTCCAGGGTGTTTTGTCAATAAAATGACCCAAGAGCGTGTTCTGATCCAAGAAGGAGCTTTCCATGTCTTGCTCCATGAATGGCCTTAGTGTTGAGTGCCTTCAGTGTAATTTCATACAGTCTTTCAGGCCAGCACATCCAGACTGGGTCTGCCCATGGAAGGGTAACACCTGGGACAAGCGGAGCTCCAGCTGACCTAACACCATGAAACAGATGTCTTTCTCGAGCCTTCTGTCTCCCAGTTCCTACACTAGCAGCACACCACATGGAGTACCAACTCCACAGCATCACACTGTGGCTCTCAGAACCACCATTCACAGCTGAAGCAGCTTGAGTGTTTACCACAGGGTGGTAGCTCTGGAAACCACAAGGCTTTTGTGAGGAAAAAACAAGACCAAGGGAGGCAAAGTGGCACTGAGGACAACTTCTCCCTGCATTAAGTGTGAGTGCCTCACCAGCATGTGCACGCAGAGTGTTCAGTAGCAGCAAATCTGTTCATCTTTGATTAAGAAGAGGCTAAAGAGTAAATTTCTTGAGCAAGTAATTGAAGGAACAGCTACTGTGCCTCTGTAGCACATTGATGCAGCAGAAGGATCAGTGTTGTGGAGTGGCATGCTCTAGCAATCCCGGTTTTAATACTGTTTGTGATCCTCTAATTATATAAGCATCCACATGCAGCCGAGTTCCTTGTGTTTTTTCCTTCTACACACAGAGAAACAGAGCATCATCTGTGTGAGGCAGATTACAAGTGCATGAGGCAGCTCACATCCTTCAGAGATGCTTTTGGTGAGGAGTTTGCTTCAGAAAGCATCTTTAGGAGAAATGAGGGGCAGGGTTTGTGAGCTGGTTTGCAGCTGGTGGCTACCAGGGCTGCAGGTCCAGTCTGCCAGTGACTGGTTCTCAGACACTGCAGCTTGGTGCCCCTGGATGCAACTACTGGCAATCAGCGGGGTGACAGGGCTTAGCATGCAGGTAACACAGTGAACAGCACTTGTTCCTGCATCAGCATTTAAGAGACAGCTAATGCTGAGCAGCACATGGCAAACTCTTTAAAAGACCATCAGTTCCAACCTCTCTGCACCATCCATCCACCATCCATCCGAGCACTGCTGGTGCTACAGGATGCCTGCTCTACACAGGGCCCTTTTCACTGAAGACTTGAGAGAGGGTTTGCTTTTGTCTCTCCAGTTTGTTTACACTGTAAACACCGATGCAGTGCCTTGTCTCTTCAGCTATTTTTCCCCCTGCAGTCTTGGTCTGGAGATTCTTTATGCCTTGCTTTCACGCAGCACCTCATCTGGGTCAAGCAATGACTGCACCATATGCCTGTGGAACGTGCAGTGAGTGAGTGGGAGTGAGCGGGCTGCATAACAGGTAAAGCACTTGCTGAGACTTTCAACTTATTTTTTTAAACTCCTGTGGCATGAGGATGCACTTCCCATCTAATGAGAGCCCTAAAGCTGGACTTACAACATCATCCAGCCACAGCCCAGATTCTTCTCAGGGCACTAATAACCTGGGACACATCTGTAGTAAACCCTGTCCATCTCCAGTTGTGTGCTCCCAGACCACGCTGGTCACAACTGAATGCCGCTATTGTTCCGCACTTCTGACATGATTCTTCATCCAGCTGCTCTTCAGTTGAGTGGTTGCACATGTCTTTGCAGGCTGCCTTCCCCATGATGGAAGGATTCCTGAGTTGTGAGAGACTGAGCCTGGCCGTTTGCAGCAGCACACAGATGTCCTACAACGAGTCTGGAAACAGTCCAGCGATGTTTACACTGCGTGGAACTTGAGTTAGCAGTTTCAGATGGCTCTGCAGTGCGTTCCCCACTGTGTGTGACTCTGTGTGTGACTCTGTCACCAGGGTGAGTGCAGACCCAAAGTCTGCTCCCAGCAGTCCCCAAAGGAAAAGTGGCTGGCAAGGTGGCTGAGCCTGTCCTCCAGGCCCTCTGGCCCCAAGCACCTGCAGCCTCAAGGATTTCTCCCGTTCAAAATGTGGGCAGAGAGCAGTCTTCAGCCAGTCCCACCCCCCGCCTCCTTACGATGTCTCCACCACACCACTGAAGCCACCATCAGCCCAGCCATGGTATCTTTCAAAGCACCAGCATACGTTTGCTTTCAGCAAAGGGAATGGCCGGAGACATCTGCCCAGATCTGCTCCTCAGCCAAACAAGAGGGACACACACAGAAAATGATGTTTTCTCCACACAATGCCTTTCTGACGTGAACGCTTCCCCAGTACACTGGGACTTTCGGCTGAAGGCCCTTGTGTTCACCACAGCTGTTTTGGCCGTCCACTGCTGTGCCAACAAGTACGACTACTCAGGGCTGACCCAACTATGCAGCTGGAGCTGCTGTCTGTGGCTGCTGTTGCATTACTGAAGTCCAGCGTGGGCTGCAGCGCTGCGGACAGAAGCAACAGACAGCCCAGAGAATGCCACCAAAGTGTAGAAGCAAAATTTCAGGCAAAATTCAGAAGCTGCTTCGCTTAATCATGGAAATGAACCGCTCCAGTCCCAGCACCTCTCTGCATGGAGAAACTGGGCTGGGCCATCACTGAGCTGTTTGCTAGTGGGGTTGTTATTGCGAAGGGACTCCGCAAGGTCTGAGTAAAGGAGGCGGTGCCCCCAGTTCTTGCAGCAGTGCTGCTCCTCTCCGGCAGTGCCCAGGCACATTCCCTCTTGGCAGAGGGAAGCCCACCTTTATGGCTCTCGCTGGAATTTTGTAGTATTTAAATATTGTGTTCATGCACAGGGTCTCGGGTATTTCTAAGCAGCTGACTAAAGTAAATCCCAAACAGATTCTGTTTGGCTTTCCCATGCCTCAGTAGTCCCCAAAAGGTGTTTTTATTATTTTAAGTATTAGGCATGTGCATGGGAAAGAATTTTGTTAGTTCAGCTCGACCACTCCCTGGGAGTTTTCTTGGCACTCTCAGCGTCTCCTTACCCTCAGGCTACTCATATCTTTCAGCAGATCTCACTACTGGACTCAGCAGCTCTTCACTTCTTTCCCTGGCTTTCAGTGCAGATCCCAGCTGAGCTGGGCACCCACGACCCTCGCCAGACAGGGAGAACCTGTGGGCTTTCCCTGGGAGAGGTCCCCACTTTCCAAGGTTTGTAAGAGTGGTTGAGGGTGAAAGCCTGTATAAAGTTTGCACAATACCTAGGTCCCCAACTGATTTCAGCCTCAGCCAGTAAGTTACACAAACGGCTTGTGCTCCCCTTCTTCACATTAGTGAAATCCATGTGCTCTGCTGCTGGCCTGTCCTGTCTCGTCTGAACACCAGTGCAGTTCTCTCTGACTCAAAATCAAGGAGACCACACTGCGTCCTACACCACGTGGGGTTCTTTCTCCAGGTTCTGAGTATGAGCGGTGGATGAGCCCCGATGGAAGGAGCAGCCAGGTCAACTCAAATGGGAAATAGCATGTTTGAACATTCAAGCACATTCAGGGTAAAATCAACAAACACTTTTGGAGGAGAAGGGCTAAAATGTTAAGGATTTTCTTAAGGTCTGAGGTCTGCACAAGTCCACTCTACTGAAACTGGTTGTGAGTGACGCCAGAAGAGACACCATAGGCACCGAGAATACTGGAAAGCACTTCATTCCTATTTAATACTGTTCATATGACTTGAGTGATCTGCCTTGCTTCAGCAGACTGAATCATGCTGAGGCTTTTCACTGTCTCCATTAGCTTGTCAGTCACTAAGCTGTCTGCAGCCCCCCTGTTCTTTGTCAGTGCTGGCCAGGTTCCCAACAAGGGCACGAAGATGAGGCAACTCTCTTTGGCTGAGCATGTCCAGGTGCTCTTTGCTCACCCAACTCCTGCTGTGACTTTGGCTAGCTGGAGGCCTGGGGTCTCACAAGGCTGAGCTAATCAGGTCAGGCAGAACAAAGAATCAATGTGGTTGAAGTGGTGAGGTGCAAGAGAGGGTAGGAAAGCTGGTGGGTCTGTTAAAACATGGGTCCTCTGGTGTCACCAGGGCAGCGTCTGGAAGATTATTTGCAAAGGGTGGAAAGAGGCGAAGGAAGCAAATGCTGAGTGATGTGGAGTCACAGGCGAGCAGCCTCAGTTCAGGGAATCTGTGCTGAATCTTGCCAATTAACACGATCTGACACACTGATTTGGATACTGAGAGAAAGAAAACATGAACACTTGAACAAACACTTGGCTCATCAGCCTTCTTTGCTTTTTCCCTGACACAACTCTAGCTAAATCCCTCCATCCTTCCTAGTCTGACCTTGTGATTCTGCTGGGGGTTACACTGCACAACCCCAGAGGTTTGGGTTGTCTATGTGATGGTCTGTGGCTTATCCATGCTTCTTACTGGGGTTCCTTCAGTCATCTGACATCCTTACTGGTTTTCTTCTCTCCTTCGTGCTTCTAATAGTTTTGCCTAATGGACACAGTCCCTCAGGGTTGTCTCTGTCCTAACGCTGATCACCCACAGCCACAGTCCCACAGGGATGTCTCTGTCTGGTGTGGTTCCCCACAGGCTGTGGGGTGTTCTATTTTGATGCAAAGCTTCTCCTTCCAGGAGTGCATCTCTAGCTCCACATCTCCACATCTGTCTTTCCTCGAGCTGGGGTGCTGCAGGATCCTATGCCTGGCTGCAGCTCTGGTGCATCCCCTACAGTGGTTTCAGAGGTAGCTCACTCAGCTGTGCCTGGCAATTGGCAGTCATGGCTTCCCTCCACACAAGTCCCCACCACAGTCCTCCCGCTGGTGAAACCCAGCCCTGTGCATGGGTAAACATACCTCAAGTGAGACTAAGAGATAAAGGAACTCCTTTCTTCAGAGAGTGGGCAGACAGTTGGAAAGGGCTGCAGCACACAAGGAAGGTATGTGAGGAGTGAAGGTAGGGCTGACGTTAATCTCTCCCTGTCCTGATAAACCTTTATTCCTCCTTGTGTTGTACAGGAACGTTCAGTGCAATGGTAAAGCAGCGCTTAGAAAAGGTGACCCGCAAACTCCTGCTGTGGTGTTAGGGGACAATAAAGAACAGGACGGATACCTTCCTCCCAGTTAGATTCCCCAAAACAGCTCTAGAAAGCAGTTCTCTTCTTACACACCCAATCCACGCAGGAATGGTGTTCACAATCAAAGGCAGAGTAGCGACGATGGGTACAGCAATCCCAGCCAGCATCACAGAGGGCTGTTGTAATAAGATTTCCAGTAATCTCTGCCTTGCTGCGCTCCCACTATTTCACCACTCCCGTGTCAGCTCCCGATAGATAGTCCATGCCAGCCTAAAAGCCTTTCCTAAATCCCAGAGTTGCTTTTGCGTTTTTTAATGAATAATGTACGAAGTTGCCTGTGCATGCAATACAAACAGCACAGCAAGAGAAAGATGTTGCTACCTAGGCTGTAAATCACCCTGGGGATCCTGATGGAATCACCTAGCTCTCAGACTCCCCTGCCAGGGTGTGTGGTGTAATCAGAGGGTCTGGACCTGCTCAGTCCGTGCCTGGTACACCCTAGCTGCGCCTGGTTGTGGTTTGGTGGGGACAGTGCTAGTCTACCATATTACAGAGCGGCAAAACTTAGACCCAAGCTGCAAATACATCCTGTAGTGGAAACAGAAACGTCAGAGAGCCTGGCAGAGCGCTGGGATGGGCTTTGCATGAGCTCTGCTCTCTTCACACACCTTTGAAGGACAGCTACGAAGCAAATTTTTCTTTATACTTTCTCTTTTTTATACCTCACAGAGGTAGTTTCTCCTTCTTTATAGGATTCTTCTCTGCTTCTTCCTTCAGGTAACAAAAAGCTAGGTAAGATTTATCTAGCTTCTGCTCTCTGGGAATTAAGCACTTAGTCTGTGCTGCTTGTCTGCCTCAGTTTCTTAATGAAATCTTGGGATCCTCTGCTACAGCAGATGTCTAACATATGTGGCAAGAGCTGTCCTTTTGGGCTGCCTTTAGTGCTATCTCCAGTGACTGTACCCAAAGCCCAGAAAACTAGACTCGCATGCAGATGGCTAAAGAACTCTTGGTGCCTGGAGAAAGAAGAAGCTGATTTTCATGCTCTAACTGAGGAAACAAGAAGACTGTCCATCAACCTTTTCCTACAGGGCACCCTCTTCTTGTGAGGATGGCAGGAAAGTCCCAGTGGAGGAGAAGGGCATTCCTAGAGTCTGGCCAGGAAGCACTGACAATCTGCAGGCTCAGTCAGTGGCTGGGTCTCTCCCAGCACTGAAAGGGATGGTGTGATTGTATGGGTACCCCATTGCACACCACTCCATGGGGCTGAGTGTATCTGTGAGAGCTGATGATGCTCAGCTCAGAGCTGGTCCTGCCCTCCACACCACTCGGCTGGGGATGCTGCTGTTCTGTAGTCCAGGAAGGAAATACATGAAGGATCAGATGTGTGGAGCAATCATTACTGGCCTGGAGCTTAAGGGCGCTTAGGGATTTGGTAGCACTTTAAACCAAGTGTTTTGCTCTGTATGAAGCATTTCTTTCATTCCTTGCACTTAATAATTACCAGAACTCTATCAGTTTATAAACTTTAAGGAGCCACTGTGTCTTGGTTCTCCTTAAAAAGCTTTTGTCTAAGATTTAGATGTGTCATCCAGACTCTGCTGCAGAAAGGCCAGGGTATGATCTGCGTGTTATTCATGCACTCGCACACTTCAGTGGAGTTCTAGGTAAGCTCCAGTCAGGTAAAGAAATGCTTGCGGTTTGACCACTGGGACTGGTGAATGTCCGCACACAACACTCCCGTCCCTGCCCCTCTTAGCAGTCAACGCACAAGTCAGCCTCTCCTTGCCTCACACCAACAGATAAATACTAAGCTATGGACTTTGTTTAACAGACAAGTTCCAAGGCTTTCTGTTCCTTTGTCTTTTGTTTGTTCTTCAAGATGAAAGCCTCCAGCATGAGCTGCCTGCTGTGCTTAGCCCCGCTACCTGTTTGGGTGAGGCCAGGGCTATGTGTGGTTGGGTGCAGCATTGTTGGCATTGACATCCCCCAGCAGAAAACAGATGTGTCCCGAGCCAGCTGCATTTGAAAGCCTTTGGCACCGCTGTGGAGTGACCCCTGGCTGAAATCCTGCCTCAGTTATCTCACAGGAGACACAGGAGCCAGAAGGAGCCCTGGGAAGCCCAGTGACACCTCGATGGCCATGGCTGCTCTGCAAATTAAAGATGCCCAGAGCTGTCTTCTGCCCCTGAAGATGACTGGCAAAGTATGACATGTGTCCAACTCTGCATCCAGAACATGCTCTCAAACCTGGGCTCAGATGTTGCCTGGTGAAGTGCTCACAGGCCTTGGCCAGGTCCTGACAAGGGCTCACAGTATAGGCAGCTGGTGAGCCACAGCACCATGCTCTGCACAGCACCAGTGTAGCCTGACTGAAGCTGACATTTTAAAGGCAACAAGACATGTATGAACAACAGCCCAGCAACTGCCAGATTTTCTGAGGAGATAATCAAATAATAGACCAGATGACTAATTTGGGATAGTGAAGCTTTGCTTGCCTTTGCCCAAAGCTGAGCTCCTCTGTTACATGTGGCAACTGGGCTAACAGCTCAGTGCTGAAGCAACCCCACACTGTTATCTCTGCACTGGACTGACAAGTGGTCCTGGTAAATCTACTCTTCAGGGCAACACTTTAAAGCTGCCCAGCTGTGCCATGAACTCTGTGGTTAGCAGTGAGGAAAGTGTGGATATACTGGTGTAGCTGCATTGCAGCCCTTGGCCAGCACATTGTGTCTGTCAGGGAACACAGTTCTTCACAGCCCTGGCAGATGTTGCTTTGCCAAGCAGAGGTCTGTGCTGTAGACCTGGCCTCACTCAGTCCGTGGTGTTTGAAATGTGCCTGGAGAAGCACAGGTATTTTTCACACACGATAAGAAAGCAGAGGAGGAGGCTGAAACAATGGCTGGTTGTTCTCCACGGAGGGTGTTGCTATTCAGCAGGTTTATCTTATTTGTATTTCTATCACCTCTCAAATGTATCTGTGCTACCCACACTATCTCAGGAAAAAGGAGAGGAGAACTGGGGAAAGAGAAGGTTGGGAGTCACTTAACTTGTGTGAGTATGGGCCCAGACAGCTCAGCTCCTGTGCCGGCTGCCCTGTCCTCTCCAAGAAACATCCTGGCTTTGAATGAGCAATAGGCAGACACGACATGCTGCAGTGCTGGGGTAAGCAGAGCATCCCCCAGCTGTGGTGACAGTCAGTGCACAACTGGTGTTCATGAGGATGAGTGCTGGAACCTGCATACCTCTCACTGGCACTGGGAACACTGGGATGTGTTTAATAACTGGAAGGCTGACAAGAGGAGGTAGAGTCCCAATTCCTGTGCATTGCCTGTGCTGTCTGTGCTGTCTGCCTGGTACCCATTTCAGCTGCTGGAGGTGGAGGGAAGGAAGAGGTAGATAGTAAAGAATAAAGAAGCGTAATAAAACTCCAACCAGGCACAGGGGAAGTGTAACATCTTGGGTGTCATATATCTTATTGATAAATACTTTGAGTAGTTTTCTCACAGCAATGGATCCCTTGGAGAAACTTACACTAGAACAGCTAGTTAGGGAGCTGACGTCCTCATTTGAAGGCAGCTCTCCAAACTGGAGCTAAAGCCCTGTCTGAACGAAACTGCGTTCAAACTGAACCTGGCTAGGCAGTAACAGCCCTCCCCAGGGTGACTTCACAGTCATATTCCCAATGGTTCTGTACACAGCAGAAGGTTAGAATGGAGGAGCCCCTGACAGCGTTGACATACTGGCAGTTACTGGCAGCACAAACTCACGCTTGTCAGCCTTGGAGAGCGAAACATACATGTGTACTTCTGAAGACAAAACAACTAACAAGAGGAAATCTTTAATGGATCTAGTGCCATACTTTCCCAAGATGAATTCTGAGTCCACTCCCCAGCTAGGCACACGCACCTGTAAGGCTCGAGTCATGTCTCTGTCTGATCAGAAGTTGTGACCTGCCTACTCCAGTAGCAAACTTAAAGAGAAGCAATGGAGCACGTTAGACAGGAGAGCCAGGGCTCTGTCATGTGCTGCAGTCACACTGAGCCAACAGCTCCCTCTGAGACCTGGTCTGGATCCCACCATGGGAGCCCAAATTCATCCCTCCAGTCAGCGCTAGCAATGGCATCTGATGAAGATGTTCTTAGCTCCAGCTGTCTGCTCCACTTTCACCAGGGTGCTTCCTTCCCTCAGGGGCAGAAGCAGGACAGATGCTGTGCTTGCTCAGCTGGCATTGCTCAGCCTGTGTTAATAATGATTGACTGAAGTAATGTGTTTAAATGAGTGTTTTGAGTGGTGAACAGGGCAGTTCAGCAGAGGACAGGCTACCTGTTCTGCCAGCTCTGCCTCTGTGGGAACATTGATCGCTAAGAGATTGGGGCAGGCACCAACAGCTTCTATCATTGTGTGTGACAGAGGCTCTCTGAATCAGAGCACTGGCTTCTGTGGACAGACAGCATTGGTCTCTACAGATGGTCAGAGCAGTGGGACAAGGCAACAGCCACAGGTGGTCATGTCTTGAAGACGGCAGCTTCGACAACCACTGCACATCAAATGTGTGTGTCCCATTACAGGCAATGCGTATTGTGCCACAGGGGGGTAAGTCTCGAGAGGGGTGGCTCTTGAATGTTTCGAGGGACTTCCCTTCTCAAACTATCAGAAAAACAGGGAATGTATGTGCTCAGCAGGTATTTTTTCCAAGAAAGATGTAAAGCTTCCTGCAAGAGAATCACAAGTATCACAGGTGCTGGTAGGCATGGGGGCTCTAGCTGGTTCACAGTTCCAAGATGTAGAGTTGTCTTTCACAGCTTTATAAGAAGGTTGTGAAATTTCTACCTGGGGTTCAGGAGGAACTATTGCCACAAGGTGGGATGTCATATGAACATGGTACTGATTGCTTTCCTATCACTCCTCACCTCAAACCTGTGCCAGTACATCTGAAGGGCTACTCTGTCCCCCACACCTGTGACAAAATTCTCCCCATTAAATCCAATGGGTTTAGTGCTGAATGACCTCCAGCAGCACACTCTGGGGCACAGAACACCTGCTGAAATGATGCCTCCCCTCATGTCTCTGGTTCACCTCCCTGACAACCGTGAGCTCCACAGGAACACTGGTAGTTTTTCTCCAACAGACACCCTGACCCTGGTTCTGTTTCTGTACAGCCTCTCTACTCGGCTCCTGTGTGTGCAGCTAATGCGTGAGAACAGTGTGGAAGGCGTGAGGCTTTTTTCTCCAAACAGAGCTGGAGCTCAGAAGTTTGGAGCAACGACATGCAAGAGCGGCTTGGATCAAGTGTGTTGGATCAGGTTTTTGCCCTTCCTTAGGCAAGATGAGCTGTTAGTTCAGTAACAAACTTCACGATTATTACGCGTTGGCGGCCAAATGAGCTAGGGGTATACTTATTTGTTAAATAAATACAGGCGGTTTGCTCCGCTGATTCACCACACCCACACAAAGCGCTCAGTAATTACACTCTTTCTGCCAGACAAGCCAGGGTTGTAGGGGTTTTCTCTTGCAAACAGAGGTCTTATTCATCAGTCATAAATAACTGGCATTGGCTGCAGAGATAAGCTTTCACAGAAATGCTAAATGATTGTGGACTTTGCAACCAGAAGAGGAGTTGTATTTAGTTATTGCCAATAGTCATTCACAGCTAAACCTCAAAGGCAAGTTTGCTACCAGACTGAGAAAACACTACTATGTAGAGATGCCTTCTCCAACCACTGGCACATTTGGTCCAGAAAATCTGGCATCAGTCACTTTAAAATGCTTTATAGGTACCAAATTTACTATGTAAGCTCCAGTGCGTCCAGCTCCTACCCAAAAACCCTCAGAATCACGTCGTGCAGAGCACATGTTGCCATCAAGGAATGTTCCAGTCAACAATTATGAGGTTCTGGTCCTGAATATATTCCTCTTCTGGTCATTAAGAGTAGTCAGTGATCTGTCTTGATCTCTTGCTTCATCATGTGGGTCCCTCAAGGGCAGCATGAATGCAACCCATCTGATCCTTAGGGATGTCTAAGTGGATGAGTGCGAGTCTCCAGATCTGGGCGCTTCTTGGCACGAGGAGTCACATCTCCACAGCTTTCCAGCTGGTGTCTTCCATGATATCTACACAAAAACTAAAAGAAAGGGAAGGGTTCTTGCTCTAACTATCCTTTCCTGGTTAATTCCTTTCCTTAGTCACATCTCAAACTGTTCATACCTGCTGCTTAGAAGTAATAGTCTCTACTGAGCAGAGCTCCCAAAATCATGTGGCCATGCTGCTGTGAAAAACACAGCACATCTGGTGGTCAACAAAAGGGTTAAAGGGTATTGCATACATTTAGTGGACAGGACACCTTCAGCTCTCTTACCTCCTAATTCTCTGTAGGAATGAGGTCTTGTGGCAACAATGGGACAAGGAGTGTGTGGTACACTCTGGGAAGGGCACACAGAGGGCATCTACCGCTGGTCAGGTACGCTCTGTGCTGCGGGACTGAAATTAAGAACCGCAGCAGGTCCCACCAGCTCTGTTCTCTCACACTCCCTCTTTACCTTACACATTGTGTGGAATTCAGCCAAAGAACAAAGTCTGAGCAATTCCCTATGGATGCCATGTGATCCATGTGGCTCTGCCCACGTATTGGTGATGCTCGTGGGAATCACTAAAGCTAACATATTTGCCTATAAAAGGAGCTAAAAACCAGAGCAGCGTGTCTCTCCCTCAGAGTTTTCCCCCTGTGATAAAAGGGATCATTTACTATCTCTTAATCCTTTTTCCTCTTCCATTCCAGTTTGGCTTGTTCTTCTGTTCACCGTTTTCCCCCGTTTTGGTAACAAAGGTCACGACATTTCAGAGGAGTATTAATGTATTTGCTGCACACATTGTCACTTTTCCCTACAACTCTGCTAAGATGGACTCACTGTGCACTAAGCCTGACTTCCATGAACCTTCACTTCTGCCTCAATGCCAGGATGCTCTTGTTTTAGGAGGTCTCCAAGCTTTTTGATTAGGATGTATTCTTCCTGTATTCATTATTCACAGTCTACTATCTGACATTTCATTGTGGTAAGAAAGAAAGGGCTGCCGCTACTGTACTGCAACTGTTGTCTCAAGAACCCTTTATCGCTAGCTGATTTAGCTATCTAAAGGTTGGGACATCAAAGAACAGTGCCCCAACGTGTGAAGAACAATGGCATCCTCCTTCGCACAGAGACAGGGCTGACCACAGACTTGGCCACTTGCCAGATGGGGGTTGCAGCGTCTACAGTAGGTGGAACAGAAGAGGCAGAGGGGATGCTGCGAAGAACTCTTTGATGCCTGGCATCTTTGTGGCTTTTCCAGGAGCTGTTATAGTTAATCCCTTTCTAAAAGGTGTTTGAACTCAGATGTCCTTAGGGGTCACCTCTTCTCCCAGCTCCACCTTGTTATTCCCTGCTCCTTTGTTTACGCATCCTAGTCTAAATCCTTAAGGGATTGTTAAGGAAAACAACGGCCTTGGCATTGCACACTGTGGCACCAGAATGGCCACCAAAGTTCATTAGGACTGGTCAAAGAATGTTTTAGGTGGACTAATTCCTTGCCGGTCGCTGGAATCTTGAACAATAAATGAAGGTCTTCCTTTCTACTCTCTTAAGAAATCGATCTGGGGAAGCTTTTCAGAGGGAGACACTGGAAAAGAGTGGAGAATACATAGCTTGTCACAGCAGTGGCGTTAACTACTCCCTGAGAGCCCTTCCTTGCAGAGGAATGGTGGGAGAAAACTGACCACAACCCATGGTGATGTCCATCCATTCGAGATTAGAGATTTGCAGGCTGGTGTACCTGTCCTGCTTCTGGGAATGACCTTTCCCCAAGGCAGCTGGGGTTCCTCCTTGCATGTGGACTAATACAGCTTTGCTCAAGTTGGTGGAGCTGCCTGCTGCTGAAGCTGTGGCTTTAGAGGTTGTAGTATCAAAATCTACCTTACCTTTTTTTCCATTTGATTTTTATTTCCTAGTGGGAATTCAGTCCTGGATAGGATCAAAACACTGTGTCAGCATTAACCACCCTGAAATCTCAAGGTGATGCCATGTTCCCCTTCTCTTTCTTGTCAATGGCTCTGCTGGGCACCTGGTTTATTGTGAAGTGGCTCAGCAGCACTTTGTGAAGGTGCTGTCATGCTTTCAGTCCAGACAGGCAATTTCTGATCCCTCTTTTAATACACTGGAGAGACCTTTAACCAAGAATTGTCCACCTTCAGCAGAGAGTAATCACAAATAAATCAATGGATGACTAATTATTTGCTTTTTATCATCATTTTAGTGTTCTCTACAAGTTGTGTTTACTAAGTGGAAACATGGGTCAGCATGTTAATACTAAGAAGATGCAACATCCAGACAAGCCAGATAATAAAGATGTTTATTTAGTGATAACCAGGGGAAGCATATTGTGTAGGTGAGAAAAGTGCTCTTCAAAATGGGATATGAGCATCTCCAGGTTTGCTGAAGGAGTGGCCACATGCTAGACCGCTCTTCTAAGCCATAAAGATGGTTCAAGACATACTTTCATTATAGTCTCCTTTTGTTTTATAGCCTCACTCAAACATGTGATAAGACAGCAAACAGCAGAGTACATTCCCCTCACTGGCAGGGTGAATTCAGTCAATAAAGCTAATTGCACCTGGACAACCCAGTTAACAGCATTGTTAGCCAGTTGTCAGGACTACACCTGCTTCAGTCAACAGACACACTGATACAAATCGCAGGTCTAGGATTAGCTCTGGCCCTTCAAACCACAACTACAGATGTCTTTCAAATGAAAAAAGCAGGCTGGCTTGTGGTGTTTGCAGAGTCTGTGCCCCACTGGGGTTGGCACCCTCCTTCAAACTAATGCCAGTCGCAACAGTGACATTAATAATGGTGATGCATTGAAATGTGAAGTAACAGACCCCTAAGCAAACAGGTACTCCAGCTGTACAAGTTAGTACAGGATGTGGGTTTATCTGCGGCATGGAGCCAGCTCCAGACACTGATCACCACTTTGGAAATATCCCCTACTGGAGATAGGCTGCCACTTTTGCCTCGTTAAGGCCTGCATGAAATGGGAAGGTTGATGATGGGTATTAAGGCTGCTGCTATTGATGATGTTTGATGATGGTTTCAGAAGAGCTATGCCAAAAGAGATGTCTCTGCTTCAGGGGATGACAACTTTTCAGCCAGATGTTGGATGGGGAAGAGAAGGCTGTCTACTGCTGTGGGATGTCCTCTTCTGGGTCCTCTCTAAGGTACTGCTGAGCATCTGCAGCATGACTTAGTAAGTCTGTCCCTACATACCTGTACATCATTACAAGTAAATTGCTGAACCTCTTTCCTCCACACTTGCCTTTCACCCTATAATCTGTTTAAAGAGTTGAAGAGGAGGGTTTACACAGGAAGGTAGAGCAGCATTCAACCAGAGATGCTATCAGCAGCATCAGATAAGGTCATCTCCTGCTCTGGGAGGCAGAGCCCCTGCATACTATCAGACTATGGTCTGGGGGTTGGCTGCTGCCATCTTTCTCTCACAGAAAAATCCTGTCCCCTTTCCCTTCTGCAATCTATGGAAGCGCTCAGACCCGATCCAGCTGTGAGAATGGGTAACCAGGGCTGCTGTCCTTGCTGTCACAGCTTTTGCGGCTGGGGACGCAGGAGTGAACCACAGTCTGCTGGTGTGCAGCAGTGCAGCTGGAGCTGCCACTGCCTTTGCCTTGGAGGGAATTATGAATAAACAACCTGATCAGGAGGGCAAATGCTGAGGCTCAGACTGAATGGAAATATTAATCCCAGAGGCAAGTGCACATCATGTGAGGCTCTCACCCCCAGCCATGGACTTCTGAAGATGTCTCTTAATGACATGATGTTTATTTTTCAGTGTTGCGGTAGCTCCCAGGAGCTGTGAACCAAGTGCCTCTTAACCCGAGGACTCTAAACACAGGCTAAAAGGGTGATCCTGCTCGGGAAAGGTTTCACTCTTTGGCAAGCTGACACCTGAGCTGACAGTGTTTTACTTAAATCCAGCAAGTAAAATATACAGTGAGTGCCTGTTTTTCCGGCTGGGTGCTTGCCCCTCTCTCTTTCTCTCTGTGTTTTGCCTAGCCACATTTCCCTCACCTTTGTGCGCTGTGGCTTTCCTTGTGTGGCTTCATCATTTGCATTTGCTGGTGCATGCTCTCATTCAGCATTGCCAGTAGTCACTAGGGCTGGTGTAAATCAATAAAACAAAGGGAAAAGATCAGTCTTTTCCCAGTTTTCCTGGCTTTCTGTCATCACGTTAGGAGCTCTGATGGGGAGGCTGATCATCGGTGAAGGGAGGTGTAAAACATCACTCAGCTCCCAGCTCAGCACAGTGCCTCTCCTAACCTGAAAAGGTGCAAAAATGAGGAGCCTGTAGAGCATCTTATTCTGGCTGGACACATCTTGCATTGCACAGTGAGTGTCTGGCAGCTGCTGGATTGCTTTCCACTGCTACGCACAGTGAAAGATATGAACACAGTTGAGAGGCAACCTATGCTTGATCAAAATTACACCCAAGTGCAATCTGGGATTCCTTGGGGAAACAAAAAGCCACACAATTTGGATGGAATTAGGTTCCTTGTCTTTATAAATTATGTCTAAACTATTTTTAATGGTGGTTGAAAGCACCATTGTCACTAAAGGTATTTCATTTCTCCTGGAGTTTATTATGCACAGAATTGCCACAGTCTAGCTTGGCTGGTGAAGGTTCACCTGGAATGAATGCTTCTGATGCTAAGCTCTAAATTGGTGGTTTGGCAGCTCTTTCATGAGCAGCGCTCGTGGCCCAGCTGATGCTTTTGAAAGCAGAGCTGGGGCCAAGTGTTGAAGGCAGGAACTGTTTCAGCAGTTCCCAGCAAGCCAGGACCTCCTGGTGGCACGAGGGATTCTGAGCAGCAGGTCTGTGAGGACCACTTCAGTCCTACCCTTCCACCTGCTGACCTACCTCCGTGCATCCCTGCCTTCTGCCATGATTCTTGTTTCCCTTCCTGATGGCTGGGCTTGTGAACTTGGACAGGCTAAAGACCAACCCCACAAACAAAGGGAAATTGCCTGCAGTCAGTTAAGAATCCTGAGCACATTGCAAGTGATGGTGTGGCCTTGCGCTGGGGGAACAGCAGCCTGTAGTAATGGAGAGATTGCTATCAGCCGCGCGAGCTGTGGAACAGCAGCCTGATAAACCAAGGGCGAGGATGGGAAATATGGAGGAGGAAGACTGTAGGGCACCCAGCAGGAGTTGGAAATGTAAGACCTAATTTGTATACCCGTGGAATGGGAATTCACCCTGGTGTTGTCGACACTAGCTCACTAATACTTATGATGTATTCAGCTCCTCATGAATCTCTTGAGCTGGTGAAAAGTGGTGACTGAGAAAGCAGTGCAAGAAAACCATAAAGCACTGTGAGCGCCTCAGAAAAACAGAGAATGCTTGTTTACCTACGGATTTGATCGGGCACTGTTACCCACTGGAATTATCAGGTAGCAAACGGAAAGGAAATAGAGAGAAATAATTTTTCGTACTATGCAGAACTGAACTGGTTGGAGGGGGCTGTTTCTGGAACTTGGGTGTCTGTAGTTGCAGTGAGTTGCTCAAACACCGGTCTGCACTGGTCAAGCCCAGAGGACACCCAGCAGCAGGTGATGTTGCCACACCATCAGGGAATGCCAGTGTCCGTGTGGTGTTCAGAAAGAAGCTGCTCTACGTGTCCATGTACTGCTCCTGTTCTCTTCTCCTAACTTGTGAGTGCCTGACTTGCTAACAGCCTTCTTGCAGCACACTAGAGCAGCACTTGCTAGCGCTGGCTTTGCAGAGGTAGCTGGGTGGTTTGCTGTGTAAGAGTTGCAACTTGTCCGAGCAATTACTAACCCCACCTGCAATTATTTTTAGGCATAAAAGGGTAGGCTAGCTTTAAAAAGCACATCTTAAGAGCTGTATGAATCTAGCAAAATTGCAGCATTGCCATGAAGAAATGTGCTGAGGCATGTGAGCCTTGGGCAGACTTAGCCTGCTGACAGGCTGAATCTGGAGTGGCACCATTCTAATGAACCAATTAAATAACAGGTGCTAGTTTCCTAAGGCTGTGACCCAAGGGAATTTTGCATTGTTCAGCTGAAAGTTGGAAACAGTGAGTCAAAACCTCCCCTGAATTGCACTAGTTAAGCCGTGACCTCAGCTTAGTTACTCTGGTTTTCCACTCAACACCCAGAGCCTCATGCCACAAATTTACAGTAGAAGGCACTGACTTTCCATCCAGTCTTGGAACAAAAGCTTCCTCATTTGCTTTATAATTAAGGATCTACAGTGTGTTTCAAGAATATCATGTGGAAAAAGTTCTGGTTTGGAATAAAAGGGGGAAATGAGGGGAGAGGATAGTCTGCATGACAGAAGGCTGATGGACTCATCAAACAGGAAGATAAAACAAAGGTGCAAACTTGCAGCCCAGTCTCTGAGCTAGGTTCACGTTTACGTGGTGAGGGATAGGGGTGTGTTACACCCCACTGACTGGAAGTGGGTGACACCTTCCCAGACACATGACAGGTAGCCCATGTTCAGCCAGAAGCTCTGGCAGCCCCAAGGCTGTTCCACACTGATTGTCAGTGTGTGCACAGCCTGTATAAATGGGATTAAACAAAAGGAACCAGGAGGCCAGAAGAGATCACACAATTTGTCTGGTCAACTCAAAGTGCCTGTGTAAAACACTGCTAGTACCTGCAGTGCATGGGCTGTGCAAGGCAGTGCGGTGATAGTGCAAACAGCCAAAAGTCTTTACAGTTCATACAAGCCAGAGTGATCCAGTGCTGGATGGTAGGAACAGCATGGTCACAGTTCATGTCCTGGAAAGAAATTCTCTGGTGAGCACCCACTGCAAAACTGCCATCAGGAAGCAGAAGGTCAGCTTCGCAGTATTTGGGAGAACTTGTTTGCTGTGCTGAGGCCAGAAAGCACCTACAAATATGATTCAATAGCAAATGAAAGGAAGGAAAGATGCTTCCCCATGAGGGCTCACGAAGAAGTGACAATATTGACTCAGGAATGCAGACAAGGAAGGTCTTCAAAGCAAAAACACAGCAGGGTTCTTTTCCTGTTAGTGTTGCTGTTGGCTATAGGAGATTTACTATCTCCCTGTAAAGTGTTTGGCTTTGATGGGCTGGGTGGCCAAGAAGCTGCTTTCTCTCAAAGAGCTTGCTTGCAGCAGCCTTCAGGGAATGACATTCTGCAGGGCACAGAAGCCAAGAGATCACCAGTCCCTGGCCAGGCAGTAAATGGGAGTAAAGAAGCTGAGGAATGGAGTCTGCAGACTCATGAGGAGGTCAGAGCCCTCTTGGCCAGCAGCCCAGCGAACACCTGATGAAACTGATCATGGCAGATAGGAAAGGACTGGGAACAATGGTAACAATAAGATCAGTAACTACTAGTGTCTGCAAGCCAGAATACTGGGAAAAGTCCAGAACATGAAGCACTTCCAGCCATCTGCTAATAGCCACAACCAGAAGAGCCACATCAAGGTAGGTGGGTAACCAGAAGGGCATCTGGCCTCTGCCCTGCAGGAGAAAAGTGTTGTGAGGACAAACCACCAAAACATGAAATAGGTTCGGTGGGTAGGCCGGGGATTGGAGGCCCAGCTTGCTGCAATGGGACTTTACTGAAAGACATCTCAGGAAGAGTTCTGTATCAGGAGAACCCTGCCAACAGTGAGTCAGAGAATTCCTGAGCAGCACTGAGAAAATAAGACTCAGAGAAAGTCCTCTAGACGCTGGAGAAGGAGGAATTTGAATGCAGCAGCACGACACTTATTTCTGCGCATCAGGTCACAGGCTAGAAGGATAAAGTATCCGCAGGGAGCCAGTGAGCTGCTCACGTTTCGGTGCCTGGAAGGCTTTTATGCTGATGCTCACCATCCAGCAGGTGAAGCAGCAGCACCTTGCTACTGAAACTGGTGAAAGCCTTGGATTCCTGCTTTTACCATCAACGGGGAGAAAGCTCCTAACCAGTCCCTGCTCTTCACCGGAGGTTTTGGGGTTTTACCACTGGTAGGGAAAAAAGAAAACAACGAAACCCCAGGACGTTTTTTATCATTTTACAGTGGGTCTCATCGCCTTTGACCCTAGCAGGAGCAGAGCTGCCCTGGTGCTCGTGTGCCTCAGAGGAGGCTGCCCTGTAACTCCAGAACATGGGGAACCAGCTGAAGGAGCTGGGGTCAGTCTGGAGGAAAGGAGGCTGAGGGGGGACCTCATCGCTGTCTGCAACTGCCTGACAGGAGGGTGCAGAGAGGTGCGGGCCGGTCTCTTCTCTCAAGGCCCAAGACAAGAGGAAATGGCCTCAAGCTGCCCCAGGGGGAGGTTAGGTTGGACATCAAGAAAAACTCCCTGGAAGGGGCCCTCAGGCCCGGGCACAGGCTGCCCAGGGAGCCTGGGCCATGTTTCACAGCCGTGGAGACCTGGAGCTCAGGGTTTGGGGATGGTTTGAGACAGCTGGGGTCGCGGCTGGACTCGATGAGCCCGAAGGTGTCTTCGCCAGCCGGCACGGCCCTGAGGGTCGCGACGCCGCTGCCTCACGAGGAGCCGCTGCAGCGCGGGAAGCGGTTCCCGCCGCAGGGCCACAGTGCCATCTCCTGGCTCCTGGCTCCCTCTCCGCCGCGGGCTTTCACGGGCTCTGCCGATGTTTTTCCTGCTTTATTCCAGTAAAGGCGGTGGGCGAACACCCCCAGCGCCCGAGCCGAAGCGTCCCGGCCAGTGTTCGGCCGCAGGGCCGCCCGAGGGTTCGGTGCGTGTCCCCAGCGAAGCCGTCTGTCAGCTTCTGGAGAGGGCCGTGTTTTCCCTGGCACACGCCTGTGCAGGAACTCTATTTCGGTTTCTCTGTCAGCGAATTCTCTGAAGCGCTGTGTGACTTCGCAGATGAAGAGAAGATGCAGTGTGTGCCGACCGGCTCCGTTGTGGTGGCTCCTTGAGGACTCCGGGCTTGGATGAAACTGTTTGTCCACCTCTCAAGTCCGAGGGAACAGACGCTAGAGAGGCAGAGCGAAGGTCCTCACTGGTAAGTTAGGCATTTCAGAATCCTGATGATCCGAGCGCTCCATAAGTTGTGTCAGTGTGCTGGAACTGCAATCTATCCAACATTTGCGTTGAGTGATGTCCTTGCTCCCGACATGACCGAAGGTGTAGATGTCAGTCCCCCTGGGAAGAAGCTCCAGGGCACTATCGCATTCTCTGCTCAGATACATTCATTCCAGCCTTGCCTGTCACTGGGACTGGCTTTGGGTGGTTGCAGGTCTGATCTCCTGCAGGGACAGACCAACACTGCCAGATGTCTGGAATGTTGGTGGTTAGGGCAAATTCCCCAAGAAAGCCGAATGAGCTGAGCTGGAGAAGTTTGTTGCCCAAAGTTGAGTTGTGATTTATTTGCCTCTGCTTTACATCCTGAACACTCTGGTGGATTTCTGCCCAATCATTGCAGCGCTGCTGGGTAGCTGTTGAACCGAACAGACACGCACATACCTGCTCCCAGCTGCCTTGAGAAATACCCGCGTGGAAGTTTCGCCTGTCCTCAGGCCTTGCTCTGCACTGTTTGGGTTTTACCATACTGGGTGATATGGAGAGCTGCTTTATCGACTGTCATGGGTTTATATGATGCAAATTTCTGGCAGCTGACATAGCCTCTCTTCTCTCCTGTTTAAAATGGATCCCAAATGGAGGGGTTCTGAGTCCTAGTACTGAGCACAGATTTCTCTTATCAGTGAATCCTAGGAAGCACCAGCTGGATTGTTTGGGACTCGGGTCTGGTGGCCACCTGTAGGTACTTGTGCTTTGAGCTCTGTCAACACCTGAGCACAGAATTCAAACTGCAGATCTTTCACAAAGATAAAACCTCCTGAATGTGAGGTGTTTCATATTGAGTCAGCTTAGGCCATAACTCTGCTTGGAATAACTTAGACTTTGAACCAGGTTTATGAGACTCTTGACATATGCAGTCCTCTTGAAGGGACCGGAGCCAGCCCTCACCTTTTCCTGACTGCAGGTTTTAGGAAGTATCTTCTTTGTATTGTCACTTTGATACTATAACGGCTGTGCTGCCATAGACCACTAAAACCAAACGAAAACAGAACTGTGAGTGCCACAAGGGGTTCAAATCCTGAGTTTTCACAGGAATTTTGACAGTTGCTCCCTTCTTTTCCTGCCACTGCCCGTACAGATTCACTTTCTATGCAATTGCTGATACTTCTAGCAACTCTAATCCAAACCCCTGAAATTGGAGTGCACTTTTTATCCCCACATGTATGAGAAGTTATGTATATGCACATGGATATACACACACACAAATTCCTTCCAGTCCGGAGGAGTGGACGAGTGGTATGTGCTTTAGAGGCCAAGTCTAACCAAGCCAGCCTCAGTGGAATTTCCACCCACTGCATTTTCTAATCCTCAGGCTTGCTCCACATCTCGGAGTTTGACTACCATAAATGTTTTTATTAAATGCCTGATTGCTAAAACAAACCTAAAATGCTTAGATAGGTGAAAGCCTAAGCCCTGATATACTTTTAGCAGGATGTAGATACCAGGCTTTTGATGAACATGGATTAATTAGTCATCATGTGGTATTTCTGTGTGTAGGAACATGAATGGTTTTGGCCACTTTCACCTCTAAACCCACCTTCTCTCCTAGGTTTCTATCTAGCACGTGTGTAGGAATCCCATGTACTTCTGCATTCTTTATAGGCAGATGCCTGTGGGGTTTGGGTTCCTTGTTGAGGTGTATGATATCACTGCAAAGTATGTTTAGCAAACCAATGTAGAACTGCGTCCAAGCTCCATCTGGGTGTGGGTGGATGGGTGGGTGGGTGTACAAGGGAAAGATGGATTGCTTTGTTGTATAGGTGTAGTTAGATACGGATCAGCAGTAGAAACCGGTTCAAATCAAGTCTGCCAAAGCAGTCCATTAGGATGCTCTAACTTGTGCCAAAAGGGAATGAGAGTCACTGTTATGACACACTTTTTTCACACTTCTTGTTGTTTCTGTTGCATAAATGTCCCTGATAGTGGCTTAATGTGTTAAGCTGTCCCTGGCTGTGTTCTGCAAGGTAGAGAGGGTGCTTGAACATCGGTTTCCATCTCCTTCCCATGGCAGTTATGGGCAGTGGGATAGAGAACCTGTTCTTTGTAGCCAGAGTTTCATGAATTAGTGTGTTGCTGCAGAGTTTCTGGTGCAATCCCTGTTCGATGACTGAACTGGTCACTTTATTTGTTGAAGCGTGTTATTCCTTGACAACACCACTTTGGGTTCTGCTGGGAGCTGCTCTTTGGTAAGACGGATTTTTAAAAGCCGATCATTAATAATAGGCCCTTAAATCACTGGACACGGAGTTTTCTTTCTAGCACTTCAGGCATCAGTGGGTACAAGCCAAACAAGCCAAGCTGTGAGGGAGGGTGATCGGTGTTCACGTCATGCGCGTTGCTGAGATGTCTCTGTGTGTGAGCAATGTAGACCTTTGGAGCAGCTACTTCCAATTTTTGAAGCTTAGACTAGCAATTAGCAGTGGCAATCACTTTGCCACTTCATAGTGGTACTGCTAAGCCTAGGATGACCCTGAACAACACACTGGAGAAAGAAAAAGAATGGCCTAAGGGAAAGGGGACTGAATAGATACAGAGAAGTTAAAAAGAAGGGATAGGGTAGGCAGGCTCTGGTGAAGGTAGAGAAAATGGAAAAAACAGTATTTGAATTGAGATGAAAAATAAAATGGAGCTAGAAACTCTTAGAAAAGGGTTGATGTAGTTGATTTAATCCAGTGTGACACATTAGCACTTTTAATAAAAGGAAGAAAACAGCACCCTAGAGTTTACGTGCAGTGCTTTTGGTGATGAGCTGCTCTATCATGTCACAGAATCACAGAATGACTGAGGCTAGCAAAGATCTCTGAGCTCATCTAGTCCAGCCCAGGACCGAACATCACCACACTGGTCAGACCAGGGCACTGAGGGCCACAGCCAGGCTGTCCTCCATCACTTCCAGACATGGGAACTCCCCCACATCCCTGAGCAGGTCATTCCAGGATCTGATCACCCTCTCCATGAGGAAGGGCTTCCTAACATCCAACCTAACCCTCCCCTGGCAGCTGCAGGCCCTGCCCTCTCACCCTCTCTCTGGTTGTCTGGGAGAAAAATCTGACCCCCACCTGACTACAGCCTCCCCTCAGGAAGTTGTAGGGAGGGAGAAGGTGCCCCTTGAGTCACTTCTTCAGGCTAAACACCCCCAGTTTCCTCAGCCTCTCCTCATCAGCCTTTCTCTCCAGTCCCTTCCCCAGCCTCATTGCCCCTCTGCACCCGCTCCAGCCCCTCAATCTCTTTCTTGAAGTGAGAGGCCCAGAACTGCCCCCGAGACTCAAGGGGAGGCCTCCCCACTGCCCAATCTAGGGGGAGAATAATGTTCCTAGTGCTGCTGGCCACCCTAGTGCTGATCCAAGCCAGGATGCCCTTGGCCTTTGGTGCACCTGGGCAGCCTGCTGGCTCCTGTTCAGCTGGCTGTTGACCAGTGCTGCCAGATCCCTCTCTGCCAGGCTGCTCTCCAGTCACTCCTCCCCCAGTCTGTAGCTGCAGTGGGTTCTTGTGGCCAAAGTGTAGGACCCTGCCCTTGGCCCTGTTCAGCCTCATCCTGTTGGCCTCTGCCTGTTGACGCAGCCTGTTCAGATCTCTCTGCAGCATCTTCCTCCCCTCCAGCAGATCGACACTTCCCTCCATCTTGGTGTTGTCTGCAAAATTACTAAGGGAAGATTTGATCCCCTCGTCCAGGTCATCAGTAAAGATGTTGAACAGAACTGGACCCAGTACTGATCCCTAGGGGACACCACTGGTCACTGGACATCGACTGGCTGGGGCACCATTCACAACCCCTCTCTGTGCCTGGTCATCCAGCCAGTTTTTAATTCAGTGAAGGGTGCACCTGGCCTAGCCATGGGCTGCCAGGCTTTCCAGGGGGATGTTGTACGAGACTGTGTGTCTGACTCGGGGAAACGTTTTAAAGTTCTTTTAGTGCTAATTTTAAAACATCAGTTAACTGGATGCACTGAGGACTTATAAACTGTAGCTGCATGGTTCAACATGAACTGGTTCAACAGGAAGGATTTCACCTGAGTTGAGAGTCAGATATAGGGCAGCATACTTGCCTTTCTTCTGGCATTCTGCCCTGAATCAATACACCGAGATAAAAGCCTGAACATGACGGACCACAGGCTGTTTTGATAGCTGTGAATTCAGTACTCAGGCCACGAACTTCTGCCTCAGCAACACTTTGACCCAAAGGTGCAGGATTCTTGGTGACTGGAGCAGCAGATCACAGAAGTGGGGAAGAAGGGAGTCACAAGGGGAGGCAGGGGGCAGACAAAAGGCCGGAGGTCACAGCATGGAGTGCACAGTGCCAGCAGGAATTGCATTTGCCTAGATCTGTTGTAGCCATTTCCTTGATCCTATGGGATCCTCTGTAGAACGCAGAACACAGCTGCTGTTTTTAATTGTGGCGAAGAAAGTCCCGTTTTGTCTGTCCCTACCAGAATGGGCAGTGTTTTTCCAGCTGTTCTTCCTCTCATGTGCATTGCAGACTGGGGAGAGCTCTTGAGAACGCCACTGTATGAAAAAGTCATCAAAAGAGGAGTGTGATTATTTTCTAGGTCTGTTAAGCCAATTATTAAATTGACTTAAAATAGCACATCCTGAGTAGATACACAGACACAGATCATCAGGGGTTGGAAGGGACCTCCAGGGATCATCAAGTCCAATCCCCCTGCTTGAGCAGAACCATAGAACCTAAGGCAGGTTACACAGAAATGTATCCTGAGGGTCTTAAAAGTCTCCAGAGAAGGAGACTCCACAGCCTCCCTGGGCAGCCCCTTCCAGTGCTCTGTGACCCTGACAGTGACTAAGTTCTTCCTCCTGTTGAGATGGAACGTCTTGTGCTCCAGCTGACACTCATTGTACCCTGTATTATCACATGGCACCAGTGAAAGGAGATTGTCTCTTTCTTCTTGACACCCAGCCCTCATGGATTTATAGACAGTGATTAAGTCCCCTCATAACCTCCTCTCCAAGCTGAAAAGCCACAGATCTCTCAATCTCACCACATAAGGTGGGTGCTCCAGTTCTCTCATCATCCTTGTGGCCCTCCATTGAACTTACTCAATCAATCTCCATCCGTCTTGAATCAAGAAGCCCAGAAACTGGACACAATATTCCAGAAGTGGCCTCAGCAGAGTAAAGAGGGAGAAGAACCCCCCTTGATCTACTGGACACAAACTGATCTTCTTTGTTACTGAGGAAACTTAACTATTTCTAAGCGAGAAAGACTTCACTGTGAAGAGAACTACCAACATACGCACAGCAGACTGTCAGGGACTCTGTGGCTGAGAAGACACAGAAGATATGGGGTAACTTTTCTCCTCCAGGTCCTGGTTCCAATCCAGGTGTTGGTGTAGCTGAGTCTGCCAGTGTAAGATCCACATGAACTCCTCATAACTTTTCATTTCAACCATTGTACAACTCCCACAGGTCAACAGAGCAGCTGAGGCAGAAGTTGACAGTTCGACTTCCATGTGCTTCAAAAAGGGGTGTGCTTATTTATTTGAAACCTTCCGCGAGTCTTAAACAATTAAAAAAGAGATAAAACCTTGAGAGTGTGCTGGTATTTCAGCAAAGAGCTCATTGTACTGTGACAAGGATTTGGGTAGAGTTGTTCCTGCAGGCTGACAGCAGGCAAAGAAAGGATGTGCTTGGAGTCGATGGCCCTCCTTCCTACTAAACTAGCTCCTGGGAGTTATTTTTGAGGGTTCCTGCAACATCCTTTGTTTTCACTGTGACATTTACTCAGACAAGAAGAAAGCCTGTCATAAGCGGCATAAGGACTGTTAGAAGTATATGAAAGCATTTCAGGCTAGCAGAGATCAAGTGAAATTTACTTTTTGTAAAAGCTTTCTGGAGGACATCCAGCTGCCCTTTATGCCAGCAATTATCTATCTGCACTCTCAGGCAGTTGTATTCTAGTAGTTCTGCACCTTTTCTTTTTTTGAACTAATGATATTCCTGGATATACATTTAATTGACCCTTCAGGGTATTAAACTGTCTGAACACTTAGGAAAAGCAGACAAGTGTGTTGTAAAATACACTGTGTTGTAAAATAAGGGCGCTTGCCAGAGCCTTGACATAGGAGCCTTGTGCAAGAGAGCTTGACCAAAGCTCACGCAGAAATCTGATCGCTGGAGAAATACCCTGTAGTTAATGGGCATGTAAACCACCGTGAGATTAAGTATCAGGCACGGTTACACTCTGCTGCACTAGGACATCTTTTAGGTTCAAAGACCTATTTATACTGCAGCCCTTTCCCGGGCCTGAGCTGCGTGTATAAATGCAGACCCTCTCTACATATAAGGAGGTCTTTATTTTCTCATAGTGAAACAGAGGTTCAGCTGTGACCTTTGCTGGCTCCTGCTCCCACCTCTTCCCAGGGCTCTCTTCAAGCAAGTAAGTGACTGTTTGAAGTTGGGGAGACCAGCAACAAGGGGAATTTGTATTTGGTTCCACTAAGGCTTAATGAGACCTTTATTATGGCTTGTCACTGCCTCTAGTGATGCTGGAACTCAGGGAGCTTTTTAAACAGATCAAGGCACGTTTTAAACTCTTAGCCCAAGGCAAATTGGCCACTTGGTCTGATCACAGCCCCTGTGCTGATATAAAGGTCCATCTGTGAGGTTGCACAGACAGCTCTTGTAAAAGTCCCACTGACCTGGCTATGCTTCCGATGTTATGTACTTAGTGTTAGTCAACAGCTTCTAGCTGCTGGAGTTTTCTTAGGGCTCTGTGTGTGTCTCTTTATCACCAGAAGGGCAATATGGATTCTTTGAACAGCTAAGTAGCTTTTAGCAAGGCATTGGAAAGGTGAGGTGGCACTAACAGCCGCAGAGTGGCCTTCTTTGTTAGCCAAAGTGCTATTGAAAGGGTCGGGGCATTTTACCCCACATAACTGCAGTGTTTGGAATAGGAGGGCTTATAAACCTTGAGGTGCTAAGTCTACAGTAAAAGCCGTACCAGTCGGTGATTTGCAGTTTGTTGGCTGTGCTAAAGAAGTCCAAACCAGGCAAACAAGCAATTTAAATTCATTCCAAAGTGACAGTGACCAAATATTCCCGTGTCACTTTCAAGATTTATCTTCCGTGCAGCAAAGCTGGCTTGAAATACAAAAGCAAAATAATTGTTTTGAAAGTCAGCTCACAGTTACAGGAGCTAAGATTATTGTGTTTGTCGTCACATAGTAGTTAAAGCAGTAGTGCATGCTTCTGTGTCACTTCGCATCTTCCAGTCGATGGACCGATATTTGCTGGAATTTTGCTTTATGACACTAAAACTGTTCTGGGCATGGAACACTGCTTTGGGAGAAATGATCTGGATTGTTTTCCATTTTAAATCCTTTTCCACTCAGCAGTGTTTAAAGCTCCATACCTCACTGAGGTTACATGTTTGTGTAGAGGTACATCACAGAATCACAGCATCACAGACAGTTAGGGATTGGAAGGGACCTCGAAAGATCATCTAGTCCAATCCCCCTGCCACAGCAGTGGCACAGGAACAGGCCAGGTGGGTTTGAAACATCTCCAGAGAAGGAGACTCCACAACCCCCCTGGAGAGCCTCTGTCATCCTCACTGTGAAGAAGTCTTTTCTCCTCTTGATGTGGAACCTCCTCTGTTCCAGCTGACACCCCGTGTCCCTAGCATTGGATGCCCCTGAGCAGAGCCTGGCTCCTTCCTTCTGACCCCCCGCCCTTTCCATATTGATCAGCATTCACGGGGTCCCCCCTTAGGTTCCTTTTTTCCAAGCTCAAGAGACCCAGCTCCCTCAGCCTTTCCTCATCAGGGAGATGCTCCTCTCCCTTCATCATGTGTGTGGCTCTGCGCTAGACTCTCTAAAATAGTTCTGTGCCCTTCTGGAACTGAGTGGCCCAGAACTGGACACAGGACTCTAGATGGGGTCTCCCCAGAGCATCCCTTGCTTTTGTATTCTCCACTAGCTGCTGTGTTCTGTAACTTGGTGCCTAAGGAAGGTTTGAAACCACACATTCAAGACATAACATGTAGGAGCCTGTATCTGGATCACAATGAAGTCTCCATCTCATTCATAAACTTTGACATTTTTTCCAGCAAATCTGTTTACAGAGGAAAAATAAAATTGAAAAATAATCTTTGCACTTCAACAACTGAAATAAAAGAACAAACCGTCCAATCGCATGAAACACCAAAACCCATTCACGGAGGCGCCGGGGTGGCAGGGAATAGCTCAGATACAGACACTCTGCGTTTGCATACCTCTTTTTGATGCTTCAGTTCCCCTAGATAAAATATCAACACTGCTGGGTACATATGGAATTGGCCCTTGCCTTTGTGCTTTAGGTGAAAGCATAAAGCAGGACAGTAACGCCTTGTTCTTGTTACCAGCAGTGTTACTGCAAGCGATGAGTAAATCTACTGTGGGAACCTGAACACCTTGTATCACCTGCCTTCACCCAGTCCGGAAAGAAACTTCCTCCTCTTGGAAGAGACTGAGGGCACTTAAATACCAGCTAGGGCTTGTGCACTGCAGGCACAGCACCAATTCTAAATCTCTATAAATACTGGCACCGAGCTGCCCTTTGGTGTAGAGTGCACATAGTAACAGAGAAATGACACGGCAGCATCCTGCTGTTCTCAGCCCGAGTTCTTTTTAAAAACTGCCCTAGCTTTTTAAGGTTGTAAATGAAGGTGAACCACAGTCCAGGATGCCGCTTTCTGAAGCTCAATCTCCAGCTTGTGCTGTGGACCTTTTTCTCCTGAGACGAATCCACAGCAGGACATCTGTCCAGTTAGGGTGTGCTGGTGCCCTTAACAGCTTGAAACATTTTGGGCCTGGGACCTTTACAGATGGGATAGATTAAATCTGGTTGGTGGATCAAAAGCAGTTCCCATGTTGTCCTGTGATCCCAGTGACCCTAGGCTGGGATTTTACATCCCCAGGAAGGGGAACAGCCATCACTGTGATGTGTTGGAACCATCTATTTGATTTGTACCTAGAGGTCTGATTTCAAAAGCAGAACAGCACTTGAAAAAATGAGTCAATTAATATAAAATGTTCCCTCCTTATTTTTATTTTCTGAAGCAACCCTTTTCGTCCATCTCTCTGGTCTAAGCAGTGTTGTGTGTCTGTCCCAGAGGGTACAGCAGCACAGCAGCTGCTGTCATCAGGAAGCAATTTTCCCTCTAGCTGTGAGGGCAAGGACCCCCTCAGTCCTCCTGGGGTGATGAGCAGTAAAGAATAAGAGTGAATAGTTCCTTCTTTCCCGAAGAGGACAAGGAATGCGGGGTTACATATGAAATACATCATAAAAATAAATAATGAAATCATACATGAAAATACAGGCGTTCTACATTCAAATACACAGAACAGCCAAACTATCAGCTGCTCTGCTTAGCAGGCATGCTGGCGTAAGGCGGGGTTGCCAGCCCAGTGCGCTGGGTAGGCTGCTGTCATGAGGAGTGGGTCTGTGGAAGGCACCAGGCAGAGTGTCCCTGACCCGCGTCCAGTCGCGTCGGAGCAGCCAGCGCCGGAAACGGAGGTAACTGGTGCCAGTTTTCCCTTTACTCAGACCAAGACCGATGTTGTTGGGCTTTGCACCGGGAGATGGCAGGGTCGTGCCGTTCATCCAGCCTGCAGCAGGACGTTCCTGGCAGCGAAGGTTTTAAAGCTCTCCCAGGAGCTCCCGGGGCTTGTTCAGAAGGTATGGAGCCTGTGACTGGCGCTCATGGAAAAGGCAGTTTATCTAGGGAATTGTATTTCTTGACTTGGGACTGACTCGGATTCAAACAGCCACGAGCTGTAGGAAGTGCAGGTGGACAGAAAGCTCATTTTAAGTTCTCCTCTCTGGGCTCTGCTGTTCCCCTTGCTGCTCCTCAGACACTTGTAAACACATGGCAACCTGACTCTTCTAACTAGCCTCTTCTATCTTTTCCTCCCTGAAAGCTCTCTTACAATGAAGTGCGCTCTGAAAGTGAGGATTGGTTTGGCTTTCTAGTACTTGTTTTCTGGAACTTGCTATTATATTCAGCACATTCACTCAAACTCTGAAAGGCAGAGGGGTGATGTCTTCATGCATGGCTCATGGAGAGAATTTTTAAGCTTGTTCTGACTTCTAAGCCTACCACCTCATTCAGCAGCCACAAATCATATAGATAGTGTCACTGCCTATGGCTTTTAAGGGAAAAGCCAACTTCATACAGCTCGGGGGGAATGTAACTCATGTGAAAATATTCTTTTCCCACTGTTCGCTGTTGTAGTTCCACCCAAGAGACAAGTTGTGCACTGCAGTGACTTTCTAACCACAAGCTAAGTGTGAGGTTTGTGGTAGGGGACTTTGGGCTGACTTTGCATAGTCACTGAGGCCATGCAGACTACCTGGAAATTTGGCTTTTTGCCATTGTTACATGGGAGCCATGGGATCCCCACACAAATGGAGTTGTGTTTTGCAGGAAATCGTTTATCTCAGTAATAGCAGCAGCAGAGGCTCATTGCTCAAACCAAAAGGCCGTGCCTGATCCATGATAGTCACTGGAAATGGGGCCTTTTACAGTCAGTGGTGGCCTGTTGATTTAGGGCTTGGGAGCTTTGGTGGTTCTTGAATTAGGTCCTCGGCTCGTTTTCTGAGCAGTGAAATAGAGTGAATGGCAGAGACGTGTGGAGCAGGGTGTATCCTGGAAGTTTTTTGTAGTTATTCCTCTGCCCTGGCTCTGTGGCTAGGATGGGCGTTCTCCCCTCTCCTTGCTGTGCTTCTTGTTGCCAGGGGGCTTTAATGGCTGTCTCACACTTTGGTCGTAGAGGATCTGTGTGGACGACATGCCATCAGGACAGGAACAATGAGTGGACAGTGTTAAGTCTGTCTTTGTTGAGAGCCCTGGACTGTTGCTACAATACATGCTCTGATTCTGCCAAGGTTCATCAGGCACAAGCAGGACTTTAGCCCTGAGCAGCATGCATGATTTACAGCTGTCACCTTTACGTTATCCTCCTGGCCAGAGCTGCTCCAAGCCTTGCTGCATTATGGCAGCAGTGACTGTGTCAGATTAAAGAGGCTTGGCTGGCCTGTTCAGCAGATGACGGAGACCAGAGGAAGACATCTGTGTCAATGTCAAAAGCAAATAGGTTTCTGCTGTGGAATTAGCTTCTATGTCGGTATTGTTTTGAGAAGCAAAAATTACTTTAAAGAGTAAGAGAAAACAGGCATTTGATAGCAAAGGAATGCTAGTGACATCAGAGAATGACAGATGCAGGATAACAGAGTTATTAACAAGGTAACTGTCTTGAAGCAACCTGCTCAGCCAGGTCTAGTCTGGTCCCACTGGAGGCACCTCCCCTCTGCCTCACTGACTCAAGGCAGACGATTCACAGTGTGGGAGGAAAAAGTATTTTCAAGCTAGTTTTCACATCTCAAAGATCTCCTCAAAGTTCCCATGTGAAATGGACCTTTTTGAGACTCAAATCAACTGGACACAGTTATGATCATCTTACTTCCAAGTTACTGTCTGTCTTTTGAAAAACCTGTAATTCACTTCATCTTGTCCCCAGGCCATTTCAGGGAGGAAGCTGAGTTAGTGCTATTTACTTGGTCTGTTTTGTGCTGACACACAAAGGGGACTATGTTCCACACTGGGCCTTCATTAACTTTCTCTCTGACTTTTTTCTCTCAGCTGCCATTTCTTCTGTTCTAGTGTGGATCCCTTTTTGTCAGCTTTGTTCCCACCTAATTCAGAGGTCTCTGTCCCGCTGAAAAGGGCCTTGCAGTGTTCTGCACCCAGCACGCGGTGCGTGCAGCTGGGGGACAGCGTTGCTGTGTCCTTGGTAAGACACATCTGTGCTTTTTAAACACGGGGGGACTCTCCAGGGAGTCTGCAGCACGCAGAGGCAGCCTGCTTTTGTTTGGTTGCCTGATGATTGTATAAATGCTTTCAGTTGAGTGAACAGGAACATGAAGTCTTTGCGTGTGGAGGTTTGAATGGGCAAAGATAGGAAACCACAGTCTGCTTACGTCGAAAGGTCACTTTTTCAAACTTCTCCAGTCTTCTAAGTCTGCTTTTTGCCCTTAAAACTGCACTTTTTAATTTAACAGAGATTTGAAGGCTGGGACTGCATTTTCTCATGTAACTGTATTAAACTTGAAGTGACTTGATAAAGTACCACATAAGCTGGCTGCACCCTGCGTAGAACATAGATATGGGTCAGAAAGGCCCTGTCAGCTTGGTAACTGGCAGTGACAAGCATCAGGGCACAGAGGAATACTGCATTGTGAGCACTGCACAGTACCCCTTTGGAAAGGAACTGACAGTGGTAGGTCAGTCAGTGCCATCAGTAAGACAAGCACCCTGTAGCAGTTCTACCTTGCAGGACAACATCTGGGCAAGTGGTTTTTAGAGGAATTTTAGGTAATGACTGTTCCCATGTAAGATGTTAGATGCAAGAGCTTCTTAAAGTCTGGACCTGATCTCCTTCCAAAACACAAAGCTTATGCCAAGCTCTCTTCTTTGGAATTTCTGACCAACCCAAGCAGCTCCCTGGCATGCCAGCTGCTGCGAGTTGAGTGAAGTGCCTGCAGTTCCCATGAACCTGAACCCATGTTTTGCCATGCAGTTCACTTTGTACATCTCTCCCTATGTATTATCCCTAGCCATTGCAGCCTATCTCTGGAGCTGCTGACAGGCTGAGAAGAGCTGGTCCCTCATTCCATGAGTGCAAGCCTCAGGAGATTGCTGGGGAGAAAAATGTGCATTCAAGTGAATTCAGTGCTGTTGGATTCAGGTTTTGCTTTCCTTTCTGGACTATATTTTATGTCTTGGACTATGTGATTGTGAGGCAGGTCTGGGAACCTGCTATAGCCCTTCTGGCGGCAGAAGGGAATTTCAATGCCAGTCTGCCAAGATTTCATTTCTAGAGGCTCCTCTCTCACAAACACCTGTCCTCCTTGGGTATTTTTCTCTATTCTTCACTGCAGCCAAAATGGCATTTTCTTTTGAAGGATTAGGAACTACTGCTTCCAAGTAAAGTCTGGCACAAACTTACTTCAACACTGAATAGTCTTCTAAAAGAGATGCTGAGAACGTTCCTTCCCAGCAGTCTCAGAAACAATCTGACCTGACAGAGGTGCCCACATTGCAGCCAAAAGGCACAGCGTACCCTGTAACATCACAGAGCTTGGCCCAGGGCTGCCTTACTACTGACTGGCGTCTTGGAATGCAGGTCTGTAAGTGCTGTAGGGTAGTGGTAAGCAAGATTATTCTGTGACTGCCTCTTTTTAAACACAGTAGCTTTTGAAATTTTGAAGAATGGTTGCTGCAGTTGAACGTTCCCTGTAGGTAGTAAAGAAGCAGGTAGGAGCACGGATAAGATTGGTACAGTCTCTGTCTATTTTTCACTTGGAAATACTGATGACAGCAGAGGAATGACCAGTACAGCCACTCCCTGCCATATTCAAAAGAAGATGCAGGTCAGCTTCTGCTCCACATGTTAAGCTGTGAATCCCAAGATGAAGCATCAGATACAGTAAGTGTTAAGAAACAAGAATACTTTCTTGACAGAGAATAGAGGATAGCTACTCTTCCCAGAAGAGCAGATAGAGGCATCAGGAAAAGACAGGAGTTGAAATGAGAATCACAGAATCACAGACTGGCTCAGACTGGAGGGGACCTTAGAGACCAGCTGCCTCAGCCTCCTTGCCATGGGCAGTGATGCCTCTCAACTAGACTTGGTTGCTCAAGGCGTCATCCGTCCTGGCCTTGAACAGCTTCTGTGAGGGTTGCCCCAGTGTCTTGTGGCAATCAATTCCAGTCTCTCCACCCTTGCACTGAAGGATTTTGTCCTAAGAGCTAGTCTAAACTTCCTGTCCTTCAGTTTAAAACCATTTCCCCTGTCCTGTGACAAAGTTAGACTGGGCAAGGTGCTGTGAAGCCCCACACAAGCAAAGAACACAAAAGATTTGCTCTAGTGCTTTCTTGGTTTGGATCCAAGAAGTCATGCAAGCATGCAGCTAACACAGAGTAGTCAAAATCTGTTCTGCTTTACTGTTGGTAAATCATGTTTAAATTAGTGTGCTAGCTTGCGTCAAGTATATGCTCTGTAATTGCATTTTGAAATTGCGTTCTCTTTTCTGAGAAAAAGATTTTTAAAAATGAATTGGTTATACTTCAGAAACTCTCTTGACAAAGATGACTTTTCTTAATGAAAGACTAGAGTAAATGCATTAGGAATGAAAGTAATATAAACCATATACTGTTGTGTTTGAGTTAGAAATGGTGGTTCTCTCTGCTGGATCCCCCGGGGTTGTTTTCAAGCAGGAGATGGGGTATGTATTTCATTTTGAGGTTTAGCACTAGATAACCCACTTCACTCATGTTGGAAGAATTGGATGTTGTTAGTCTACTTGGAAGAGTCTTTCTGCAGAAAAACTGAGGACAATAATTCTGAACATTTTATACTTCCCAAGACAAACCCTAAAAGTAGAAGAGCTGAATCTTGCCCCATCTTGCTGGTTTTCTGTAGTTTCCCTGAAATGTAACAAACATGTCAAGGCTAGAGTGCATCCTTCTGAATGAAGAGTATCTTGTATTTCAAACTGGGGGCTCTGGTATTCTTTTCACTGCAGGCTGCAACCCTCTCTTTGGAAGGCGAGTTTGTATCCCTTTCAGCAGTTGTCTGTTTACAGGAAGTTGGAGACATTCAGCGAAGTGTATGAACATGTCTCTCGTAAACAACTTTAATACTTTCATTTAGAATCTTTTGAATTTTACAACAAAAGTTGGCCTTGGCTTCAAGAAGCATTGTCCTTTGAAGGCTAAAGCATCAGATGCAGGGGCTCCATGTGGTTCTAATAAAAGCAATACACAGATGATGGTAAGTAAAAGCATACCCTTCAGATTGATGCTATTCTGGTTCTGCTTGTGCTGCTGATAGTTAGAATTTGGACAAGTGATGGGTTGATGGCAATGTTTATGAACCCCATGGTAGGAAAAAATGTCTCTTATTCTACTCATGTTCCAAGTGCATTATGTGTGCCCCACATCTAGAAAGACTGAGGCTTTGAGCCATTAAATTGGGAAGATTTGCTGTCTTCAGTGGAGTGCCTTCTTGGCTGACTTAAATTCAGCACAATGCTTCTTGTAAAGCTTGTAGTAAGAACAATCCTGTTTCCATTTGAGGTAGTGGGAGTATTTTCATCAACTTCAATGAGAATTTTCATGTATGTTAATGCAACAAATGAATTCACTTGGTCACAGCTAACTGCCATGTCCACCCTCCTGGTAAAATACCTTATTTAACTTCTCAGAATACAAGCTGTCCCAGTGAGTCCTGCAGGCTCAGCCTTGCCTGCCTCTACAGGATGGAGGGACACTAAATGGGGAGATGAATAAGCTCACTCATATGAGAAGGGATACCTGTATGAAAAGTTCATAACATCTGTTGTCCAGAACTGGACAAAGAAAGCTCAGTTTACCTGTAGCTGTTATCCTTGGATGAATCACTCCTGCTTTGCCAAACACTGCTTGGAAGACACAAAGGTTTGCATGGTACCAGACAGATACGAATACCCTTGCTTATTCAGATCTATTGTAGAATCATTAGAGATTGGAAGAGACCTCCAAAGATCATGTAGTCCAATCCCCTTGCCACAGCAGGATCACCTAGACCAAGTTGCACAGGAACATATGGGTCTTGAACATCTCCAGAGAAGGAGATTCCACAACCCCCGTGGGCAGCCTGTTCCTATGTTTCATTACCCTCCCACCTATGTTATGCCCTGTCAATAGGGACCTCTTGCTGCCTCTTGCTGTTATGGTGTCTGGTAGCCTTTTGCTGCTGATGTCCTTCATGGGCTTTGTGATTTGTGGTTTTGTGTTCTTATTTTTCACTCTTCTGATCTGTAGGCTGCTGGCTGTATGTGCCACAGGGTGTGAACAGGCCCATCACATGTGTGTGTGAGTGGTGCCTGATGACTCCTCCAAGCAGCAGCAAGCTTCTTTAGGGAGGTGTCTGTGGTGATCTCAGTGGGAAGCTGGGGTGCCAGGGCTGCTGCAGAAGACCTCTTGGAGATTAGCCTGTCTGTACTTTGCAGTGAGGTGTATCCGATGGCTTCTTGCTGCTCTTTGTTGAAGGTTTGATCTCCCTTTTCTGACTCAGTGTGAACTGCACCTTTAGCCGGGTAGTTTTTGGCTTCTCTGCTAAGCTTCCCAAATTTAAGTGTTGCAGTTTAGCTTTGCCAGCTCAGGTCTCAGGCTCTTGGCTCTACCCAGAATCCCTTTGTGAATCAGCGTGTTATACCTGCTTATATCATCACCTCATCAATGTCTCTAATCTTCTGAAATGAAGGAACACTCTTCAAGGGAAGAGTGCCTTTTGTGTTCCTTAAGAAACAAACCAAAAGCCCAGTAACATCAAATAAACAGATTGTTCTGCTCCTGCTATGATGTCAACACACCCATTTCTAAGCTGACTTGGCCTATATTAAGTAGAAGTGCAATGATGGCCGTCTTCTGTATGTGGTGTTCTTAATACATCTGCCAAACAAGGTCTTCAAGAAATTTCACCAAGTACAGTGCACTTCCATCCTTTCTTGCTCTTTTGTTTTCTCTTGGCAATGAAGTACATGTAAGGAACCCTATGTCAGAGCTGCTTGTGGGAGCAAAGTATGCCCTTCATAGAAGTAACCTGAGAAGGTCTGAGCCTAGGTCTTTTGTTTACAAATATAGAAGAGAAAGACTTTGTATCAACTAGAAAAAGTGGTGTGCTTGATCAGACACAGTGCTAACAGCTGAGCAGGAGGCTTGCACCTGCTCCCATCCATGCATATCTGCCCTGTGTTTGCACCCAAGTATACTGTGTATTCTCACAAGTTAGAAGTGATAGGATAAACAGCCTCAAGTTGCACTAAGGGAGGTTTAGGATGGATATTAGGAAAAAGTCTTCAGCAAAAGGGTTGTCAAACGTGGGAATGGGCTACCTAGGGAAGTGGTAGAGTCACCATCCCTGAAGGCATTTAAAGACTTCTAGACATGGTGCTTCGGGACAGTGTTTAGTGGTGAACTTGGCAGTGCTGGGTTTATGTTGGACTTGTAAGAGACATTTCATGGTGATCAACCTACATGATTCTGTGATTCTGAGTACAGCACAAAGACATTTTTCTCTTGAAGCCTGCAGTAAATGCAGCAGATGTTGCTTTTAGAGAGAAACGGGCATTTTCATTTTCTCCTCGTAATGTTTTCTCACAAATCCCATCCATGAAGGCACTGTTCTGCTGAACAGACAAATACATTAAACATTAGCTGCTAGCTTTGTTGAGAGCGCTGCTCTGTTAAACATGTGAACACAGGGAAGTATCTGTGTGCAAAGACACATTCAGTGAAGATTTCCAAGTAAAATGAGAGAAACAAATTGTCCTCAGTGCCCTTTGTTCAGAGGAGTCACCAAGTGCGGTGGGGTGTGCTTGATGGTAATGTTTCAACAGGCCAGAATCAGTATGGACATGTTTTGGGCCCACTTCACTCTAGGTGAGGAACTCCCAAGAGTGATGTCTTTCCTAGCCCTGTTTTGGGAGTTTGTATACAAACACAGTAGAGTACAGCTCAGTCCTCCCACAGTGGCTGTGGCAGCACTTTTGTTCTGCCATTCCTAGTGCAATAGTCATGCCCTGGAGATGTGGAGCAAGTTATTGGCTTATTTAGCCACAGCAGCAGCTCTAACCAGTCCTCCTGACATATGTTTAACTACAGAGTCTGAACTGGGTTTTCCTCTGCTTGAGGATGGTTACCTTAGGAAACGGCAAGGCTTAGGCTAAAAGTATATATGTGAAATTACTGCCATGATAAAATGAGAAGGTGAAGAAGGCATTTTTAAACAGAACTTGTGAGTCTTCTCATGAGCTTTCTACAGAAATAACCCACATGCTCTCCAGATCTTTCCTGAGCCACTTTTCTCCCCATTCCAGCTAAAACAGCTCATGATTCAAAATGTATTTGTATGTCTGTGCAGAAATGGCTTTGGAATTAGGAACGCTTCTGTATTAACTGTTTAACTTTACACCCTTTATTGCTGGTGCCCTTTGAGGGTGCTCTTTGAAATTCAAAGTGGGTGTTGCGGGTCCACTTCAGGAAAAACAGCCTGTGACATGTGGCACTCATCCTCTTCTTATTTTAACACCATGTAGGAAGATGGATGCATGGGTAACAGTAGTCGATGGACCTATTCAGCTCTACAGTTTCATAACTGCTGTTTCTAAATATTGCTGAAACCCCGTGGTGTCCTGTTAAAAATCTCGTGAAGAGGCAGAGCCCTCGATGGGCAAACAAAAAGCACTGGGTGCTGGTGCCGGAGGGTTTGGTTCTTGTGCAGCAAACCTGGCAATGACCTCACTTTCCAGGGTAGAGCCAGGGTCTTGGAGAATCGACAGCTGTACCTGTGGATAGCAGCATTTTGATTTAGTAAGTCTCATACTGGATTAACAATCGCCCATGGCTTTCATGTTGTGGTGGTGTGAACCAGCTGAATGCTCCTTCTCAAAACCACTCATGAGCACAGCTGTTATGGAAGGGACAGGTGCTTGTGGGGACAGAAGACCTCCCACCAGGACATGTGGAAGGCAGTGGCAGTCCTCCGCTGAGGTACCAGGGAAGATCTGTTGATACCTAAGTGAGGGAAAGCCCACAAATCTGGGATGCTGGGAAGTGAGAAAGGAGCAGACTAGCCAGGTTCTTCGAGATGGAGGGCTAAGATGGAGATACTGAAGCTGTCACTGGTTTATTATTTTTATTGCAGTGTTAAAACCTAGCAACACTTGATAAGCACTAAAACCAAATGTTTGAACAGAATCATTTTCCTCACTGCACTCCATGAATCAGCTAAAACACTACCACACACATTTGCAGGGGTAATTAATTTTCCTGCAAGAGTGTCTTCAAATAACCAGCATCTGCAGAGTAATGGGGAAGCCACTGCTGCTGGGACACTTCAGAGAAGCACAGACTGCATGTCTCACCTTCTCTTACAGTGCAAGGAGTAGGCATCTTGAGGCTTCTCTAGCCAAAGCTATGCCCATCTGTTACAAAGGGTGCTTGTCTGTCTTCTTGCTGTTCCATCCTCACTCTTCCCACTCATTTTTCCATATTTACTTATAAACTCTTCAGTGACTTCTTTTCTGCTCTTTCATGTGGCTGGCATTTATAGCCTGGCTCTATTACTGGTTTGGTTTTTTTTTACTTTCTATTTCTGGCTATTTCTGTCTTTTTTTTTTTCATCAGCTTTGGCTCCTGTCCCCCACCACTTCATCTCTTCCTAGAACATTTCCCCCCAACATCTCATGGCAGTGTTGTCTGATGCTGCTCCACTCTGAACTTTTGCTACTGATCGGTGCACAGGGATAAAACTGATCAGGACGTTGGAGTCTGTCTCTGTTAGAACAAAAAGCCAAATTCATCCTAGTCTGTGACACAGACCTTGCAATGTGAGTCAAAGGAGTAACTCAGAGTGCAGACAGAACCAGTGCTGGAGACATCCCCTCGTGTACAACGCATGGCCCTTCCAGTGCATTACTGCACCAGCAGCTCTAGCTGAAGGGCTTCTTGCCAGCGTCTGGCTCAGCACGGGCTGCTGATGGGGGGGGTTTGTTGGCTTTTGTTCAGCCAGGTCAAACAAACCCAGGTCTGGATTTACCTGAAACAAAACGTATTTAGTTTCTTGGGGAATTGAAAGCCAAGAGATTACCTGGGTAGGACCAACATGCTTGTTTCATTCCTAAATAACACCTTCTGTGTAGTGTTTTGGCTTGGAGGCTAAAGGGTAGGAAGGAAAATGGTTAGCTAGTCTGCAGAAGGTGTTGTGTGTCTTTGCATCTGAAATGGCTGCCACGATAAACAGTTTGGGTTCTCCTGGTGTGTTTGGGTTACCTTACCTGTGGGCATCACTGTGTCTTTCATATGTGGTCTTCAGGAAACTTCCCTGCACAACTCCAGCCCTTTCAGTAGAGCGTAACAGCATCATATCCTCCCAGGCAGTGTTCCTGTTAGAGCCTGACTCACAAACAATGCCGTATCCTTCAGCACGACCGTGTGCTCAAGAGGGGGCTGTAGATATAAATCAGGCAATTTAATGTTTCCAATTATAGGAAAAGTATTTGGATGGATGCCAAATAGCTTGACAAAGAAAGACCCTTTGTTTCAGTTGATTCTTATTGCACTACATGCTTCCCCTGCCACCACTTAATTAGAGACAAGAGCTCCATGGGAGATCCTGTTCTTTATTTTAAAGTTATTAACTGCACTGGCATCGGCAATTCCAAAGCCTGAATTCAGTGGTGATCTCTGGGTGAAGGAAAGACAGCCCAGTGGGTTATGTCACCCACTGGGGACAGGAGAGGAGCAGCTCTAACTCCTGCCACTGACAGTGTCTCCTCGGGCAGTCAGATCACTTGGACTCAGACGACTAGAGGTGTTTTGTTTTACTCCTGTGGTGAGTTATGCAGGTCAGGAACACCTGGTGCTCTGATGCTTTGCCTTCCTCTGTGACAGTTTGTGCGTATAGGAGGGTTTGTGAAGATGCTGTGTGAAATACTGCTCAGTGACTCCTTAACAAGTCCTGAAGGAGATGTGAACCACAAGCATTTTGGGCTCCATGAGCATACTGTCCTTCAGTTTGTAATAGCTTGTCAGAATGGGATTCGCTTTGCGCCCTGCTGAATGTCCAACCTTTGTCCAGGTGTCAAGTAAACACCCATTCTTTCCTGTAGCTCCTATAGCCTTCCTGATGTGGGAATCAATGGGAAAGGTAATTGGAAATGGAGATTGGGAATTTTAGTCCATTCAGTACAATTCTAATTAAAAATGAGGCCTCGTGCACTAATGCAGCAGAGGAGCTTGCTACTCCCCTAAGGATTATGGAGTTTAAAGGATCACAGCTGTCTTGTAGGAACTACTTGATGACATCAGGAGCTTAATGCTTGTCTGGGTTTTGCCAACAAAACCTTGGTGAGATAAGAACCCACAGCAAAATTTACAAACCAATTAGGCAGCACTGTAACGAGCCACTTTGCAAATGAAGACGAGATGTTTGTGTTGAGGATTTACCTAATTCTCTGACCTATCTTGTTTCTGGTTTAAAATACTTGAGTTTACTCTGGGAAATATTCTGCTTACAGCAACATGGGGTTAAATGCAAAAGGACACCATGTCAAATGGTCTGTTGGTGTAATGACCTGTGGGACAAGTCCTCCTCACTCTGTGCTATTTGACAGGGATTATAGGAGCTCAAGAGCTGTCACTACATAATTAATTGTCAACTAATTTGTTCTAAGGGAATAAATTGAAGAACATTTTCACTAGTGAGAGTTCCTGCAGCATGTATTGTGTGGCTTGTGCTACTCCATTGCTGGCTGGTACGATTTACCTTGGAGTAAAATTGAGTCTTACAAACTGCAGCATCCTTGCTCCTTTGTGGGTCTGGAGGTTCATGTTGCCGTGCAGGACATGTGCGGCACACCTGTTTGCCCATCCTCTCTGCTGTGCTGTGCAACGCATCAGAGCCTAGGGAAATCGTAGCTTGTGCTGGCCGTACAGCAGCATTGCAAAGAGGGATGAGATGGAGCTGAGCTGAGCGAACGTGACCAAATACCTGCACTGTGCCAATATGCTGCACTACCCCAGAGCTTACAGGTGAATCCCAAATCAATCCTACTTGTCTTCAGCCTCAGGATTTCTTCTGTGATGTGCTTCAGAACTTTATTGTCTGGGCTACCGTGCCTTACCAAAGTTTGGCCCTGGCAGAAGGCTTGGAGATCTCTCTACAGCATAATGTAGCCTTCAGAGATGCTAAGTAACTGCAGAGCTTGCAGCTTCTGAGGTGCTCATTCCTGTTAGTGGCCAGACCATAGTTGAGGTGCCAAGCCTGAGCTTCTTGAGGCAGATGACTGTCTAAGTGCCTTCGGCTTACATACGCAGGGTTGGACGTAACACGTAATTCCTTGGGGAGGAAATGAAACAACCAGCTTTCAAAGGCCGGTTGCTACAAATCTGGCAGTCTTGTCAGAAATCCACAAGTACTGGACCTAAATTTCAATTAAACAGTCATCAGTATAAAATACTACACTGCTCACTTGTATTTACGCACAACAATTGCATTTCATTATTTTTACTAACCATCCAGTAGTTACAAAGACTCATTTATGAGCACTTAACAGCCAGACTCTTAATATTTGTAGTGCAATTAGCCTGAAACAGTCTTGAATAATGTCCTGTTTACAACCGAAGTAATAAACCAAGAGCAGCAGGGGACAGAATGGCTAATTAAAGGGGACAATTGGAGAACCAAACCAGTGCTGGATGGCTGGAAACATGCTGTTTCTGTTCCTGCATGGGGCAGATTTATGCTGCAGGTGATTAAACCTTGAAAGTATTTGGTTTCTTGCATTTCTGTTTGAGCTAACTGGACCTGATTCTCATTCAAGCCAGACTTCTTTACACTTCCAGTGGCGGTATAAAAGTCTTTAGGAGGATATTTACAGCCAAAGTGGTCTAAAGAGGGCCTTGCATAAAAAGGTAATAAAAATCAGACTGGACAAAACAGTTAATGGGAATAGTTCTCCTACTCCTAACTGCTAAATATTTTATGAAGGCTCTGGGACCTCAGAATTCCTATTGCTGCTGTATAACAAACACAGACTAACTGTATCCAGACGTGGTGTAATTACTGCTAACATCCAAACCATCCTACAGCCTGCTGGAATGATTGGCCGCCACTTGTAAACTGAAAGGGGCAGTGGTGAATGGGGCACTCCTGTCACGCTTCCAAAATCTGGGGTTTATTGGGGAAAACCGAGTGTCTGCCACACAAATCCTTGTCAGGAACACAGGTCTGTCGTGTGGGCTCTTAATGAGACAGAGCTAAAAACTCAAGACACCTGAAGCATAAGGCGCTTGAAGACTCTTCAAGTTTGAAGTCTCATGTTTTCAAGCTTTCCTCTGATCGTGAGAGTCTAAGAGCTTTATCTTTCCTGCCTGTATGAACTGAGACTGTCAACAGAGATGCAGGAGTTGATAAAGGGGGGCATTTGAGACTTTACTCACTGACTGTGCAAGTAGTCCGTTTTCAGCTGAAATCGGTAGTTGTGCTCTTGTTGTCTTCAGCAGGGAAGAATCTCGAACCAGAGTAGCACTATGACACAATCATGGATTGGAGAAGACCTTTAGGATCACCTAGTCTATTAACCTCATTCTACAGCCACACTGTCCTTCATGTTCCTTCCTAAAGAGCTATCAGATTTGAAAATACAGTATGGATTGTAATAACTTGATAACCAACATTATGTTCCCTGGCTCCCTTAGACACTGTGTATTTGTCCTGTGTTTACGTAGTTTATTAGGGTTGGAAGGGGCTTTCAAAGGCCATTGGGTCTAACCCTCCTGCGCAAGCAGATTTGAAATATATAGAGCTGCTTTGAAATGTAGTACAAGAGTATTTCATACTTGTGTATACACCAGTGCTTGTATATTAAAAAGTATAGTAATTTTTAACCCTGGTTTAGTGGGTTTGTGTAGGCACAGAAACTCAGGAGGGCCCTAGAGATGCAGCTCTTGCACAAAACAAGACTCCTCTGTCAGCTGCTTGGAAGTGATTTGTTTCGATGCAATCCCGAGCTCTCACCTCTGCTGACAGCGAGCTCGCTCATGTCAGTGCACACTGCAGAGTGCCATGGCTGCTGGCTCCTAGCCCTGGAGTAGCAGCATTTTAAAGAGGCTTGTGTGGCATTGTTATGTGTGCTGCAGGGAGGGCATAGCCAGTGTGAAAAGAGCTCTGCAGGATTAATTGCATTTTTTTTAACGTTACCTGCCTGTGTTGGCTGTTCTTTTCAGCCATAGCTAATACTTTTCTTACAATGTGGTCCCTAATGTATGATGCCTCCATTTGTTAATATTATCTTTATCAGCTAGATGTAGTGTAGAAAATGGGCTGCATCAGTTCTTTTGCGCAGGTCAGCCTCCCACCAGGCTGGTGGTGTACATCAATCACACAGGTACCTGGCAGCTCATTTCTGATGTAACTCCACGAAAGCTGGAACAGCTAACGCTTGGGGAACTTCCAGCTGCAGAGCTTTCCAAAACTGCTTTCATTCCTTTCAACTCACTAACAAGCTGCAGGAAAAACGTGACTTAGACAGCTTTGGTTGCCCTTCAGAGGGTCATAGCACAGGTTTAGAGTGGGCTTGGCACAGTTAGCCTACTGGTTACGACTGATGATCCTAAGGTCTTTTTCTAACCCAAACGATTAGATGATTTGGTATTGGGCAGTGTTCTGCGGGTTGCTCTGAGAGGATGAAGATACACTGTCTGAAGAAAAGGTCTTTGAAAGTTTAGAAGCTTCTAGTTGCCAAAAGACTGCAGTTCAGGTGAGTTGGGCTGCCCATAGGGAAATGGGGATGGGTCCTCAGATGTGCAGAGGGACACAGCCTTCAGCACAAGTAACTCAGCATAGTGAACAGGGACTTGACACTGACAGTATAGGGTTGAGAGTGTAGGGCAAAAAAGGGAACTATAAAAATCAACTGTGAAAGCTTAAGTAGCTTGATCAGACAGGCTATTTGGAACACTGGCTGAACTAATGGGGGAGTGCTCTGTAGGAAACAGTCACGTCAAAAGAGATTTATGGACAATGATCAGACTGAAACTGACTCTAAATTCACAGTATGTTTTTTTCCATAACTCCCCAATGCTTTTTAAAGCAAGTTATATACATGGGAAAGACTCCTTAAAGCACAGGAGAAGTCATTACTTCATTCTAACTGCTGAATTATGACTGTAATTTTTAAAATGATGTTTAAATGACAAAGTTGAACTGAGCAAGGGAAGGTAGGAAGTGGTTGTCTTCTGAGGAAAGTGGAGTGCTTGAGGTGGATCTCATTGCTAAGGCCTCTCCTGCGCAGGTCTTTTGGTTCTGGGAATCATCTTACAATATTTACTGGGGTCATAGTTTAGGGTCCAGACTTGTTAGTAGTGCAAGCACAGAAGAGTTACAGGTTTCTGGTAAGGGCAGCTTGTTAAAAATGATTCTTGGATTTCAGTGTCAGGGTGATAAGAGGCTGGCTAAACACGGCAGGATGTTGCCTGTCCTTAGAGGCTGGCAACCCGCCTCTGTACAAGCAGCACTAAATGCCTTTTTAATTTTTTTAAAACAAAACCCCATGGAAGCTGTGCCCGAGGAGGGCTCATGGAAAACACCAGAGGCAAAGCACTTTAAAACTCATTTAGGAATAGAGCAATCCCCGAGAAGTGGTGTGAAATTCTCACAGTACCAGGCTTAGATTGCTGGCAGAACTTCACAGGCAGTGGTGTCTTCTGAGGACTCAATCCGATAGAGTACTTTAACGCAGGCTATATTTATGAGTGTAGCATTTATGTCAGGAAGGGAGAGGAGACAAGAAAGACCTTTAGAAGTGTTTCTAATTAATTTTCTTAGTAGTAATTTTTGTAGTGTTAATCTTTGTAGGCCAGCTGAATAAATCAACAGAAAGCAAATCTGTGTCAAGATTTAGGGGAGTTTCCCTCTTTCCTTACAGCAATTGCATCAATTTTCCTGTCCCTAGAAATCCCTTGGATTGAGTAGGTTTGGGGTTTTTTTGAGACTCTTCTCTACACATGAATCACAGAATCATTCAGGTTGAAAAAGAGTCTTGAGATCATCAAGTCCAACTAGTAACCCAACACTACCAAGTTCACCACTAGACCAGATCTCTCAGCACCACATCTAAAGGATCTTTAAATACTTCTAGGGATGGAGACTGAAATCCCTCCCTGGGCAGCTGGCTCCAAGCACGGACTACTCGTTCAGTAAAGAGTTTCCTCATGTCCAGAGTCTAATGTCTGGGTTTATGTAGATCAATAGAGATCTCTGCATCCCAGACTTTGCTGCATACTTGCGAGCGGGATCAGAATTGAATCCCTGTGTTTACAAAGAGGTATTAGATGTGCAGGGCATAAACAGTAGATATTTTCACCTTGAAGTTACTGCAGAGAATCCAAACCTTGAGTGACAGAGAAATGTTGGCACTTGTAACTACCAGTCTCCTGAAAAAGTGCAATTTTCATGTAATGAGCCCCTTTCCCTCATGTCCTCAGGGCTGGCCTTCACCCACAGCACCTCTGCAGCTTGAACCGTAAGCCTTTGACAACTGCTACGCACTGGGTAGCTTCCTATAACCTATAAAAGAAGATAACAGAGTTTCTAAACCATGTGGCTATATGGTTTAGCTACTCAGGAAGGGTGAAGAGCAGCACTGCTCTCATCCCCCTAGTGCACAGAAGAGCCTTTGGTCCCTTGGGAATGTTCATTGAGAGGGGGGGTTGGGTCTTGGGAGGCTGTTGTCTCTGTCAACACTCCTGCATGACAAGGACTCTTCTACAGGGGAAGAGAAATAGGATAGTAGCCCATCCATCCTTCCACAGGGCCAGCAAGGGTAAGCTACTTCCCACTGTGGGTCTTTTCTCTCCCCATCTTCAGTGGAGGCAGAGGCAAGGACAAATACCCCTTACGAATTACAGCTGATGGCTACTGGTCCTGTGCACTGGAAAACTTGCATGTGCTCTACCGTGGTGTATGTCCTCCTCTCCACCCTACATGAAACACTAATTCTCCCAGGCATTCCTGCCAGGTATCTAAGGCCACTCTTTACATCTGCAAGAGGTGGCCTCTGCATTCTCCTTGAGGCCCCTGGGGAGAAGCAGAAGCCATGTGCAGATGTGTGGTCTCTCCCAAGCCCCCAGTCACAGGGTAACGATTTTGCCATTTGCCCACGGAATGCTGAGATTTCTCTAGGTGTTTTTTTTAGAAGTGACTGAAAGGCTGCCTCTTGGGACCAGATGATTGTCCAGTTGTATCTGACCTGGTACTCTATGAATCTGGCTGGTATGACACTAGGGTCCAATAACTCCAAACTCTATTGAATCATGAAGATTGAGTCCTTCCTGCAGTACATGGTGGATGTGGCCATCCAAATGGCCACTTCTCAGCCACCATGCTGATGACAGCAGTATGGTTTCCTGCTCAGTGTCCCTCACTGCAGCAGAGTCACACTGCCATGCTCTGCTTTCTCTGCTAGCAGCAGGAGCCACCAGTGCTGTTCACCAGGGAACAGCTGGCCTGTGAGGAGCAGCATCTCTGCAGTAGCACAGTATGTTGGCAGGTATGCCCATAAAGACATCTATGATTCGTGCCAGTGCAGTGGATAGCAAGGGCTGTATAATTAGGCCAATAAGAGAAGATCCACCTGGGGTGTGGAGGATTGTCTAATGCTGCCAGTTCCAAGGGGTTCCAGTGACGTAGGAGTCCAGGTCCAGACACGCTTTAATCAGCTCCATCTTTACTGAATGACAAACAAGCTCTCATGCTAAAGTGGAGGAAAAAACTATGCAATCTGGTGAGCCCTGTGGCCTGCAGCTCCTGAGGGGAGAGATCTCTCCCCTCATCTGGGGAGTGTGCAGAAATACAACTAAGGACCGAGGAGATGCATTTTTGGATGCTCCCTGAGTTCTTGTCATAATGCACGTGAGGCTACCTGGAACTGTGCTCTCAGAGCTGAAACAACTGGTTAACAAAGCCCTGTAGTGCATAGGGAAGAGCGAAAAGGTGTCACAGCTAAGGTCAGGCACTTTCCCGGAGGATTTCCATGTCCCTCCATCCTCCTTGTCCTCCCTCCCCCAAAGCCTGTGCTTATGGGAGAGGTAAAGCAGCTCTGCTGGTTGCGTCAGACTGGCTTGTGGCTGTGCTCCATGGTTACCCATTCCAGTTCTCTCTCTGGCCCTTTCCAGTGATGGCTTGCCAGGCTGTGAAAGGGGATGAAGCCTAGAGCAGGATTTTACCATCGCAGTCAGGACAGTTATAGTGAGCCCAAGGCACTAGTCTGAGCGGACATCACCTCAGAGGCAGTTTGAGTCTGCAGTCTTGGTATAGACAAGATCTCTGGGAATAAGTGAAGCCTGAAGAATGGCAGAGACTAGCAGGCGTAGTGAAACAGCTCTTTCTACTAATGCCACTCATTAAGTTGAAGTATCCATGGCTGAATTAAGTGGTGGAGTTGAAGACTAGGGTCAGAGAACCCTTCCACAGGCTGACCACAGATCTGTTGAGGTGCCTCTTGTGGTCTGGGAAGTGCCATCCACTGATGCCAACCTGAGAAGATACAGCAGTGTGATGCTGTCAGTCTGTGGGGTGCTTGCACTGGTGGGCAGGGAGGGGGCTGATAGATGTAGAGGGTGCAAATGAGGAGGAAGGAGAAGAGAGAAAAAGCATTTTGCTAGTTCCTGCTGTGTGTAGGTTGTTGCTGTGCTTTTTTTTCAAACAATCATGACCTTGTCATATTTACTGGTGATCTTCTCCCTCTGCTTGCATTGAGGGGAACATCACTGTTAGCCATCTCAGACAAGGAAGTGCCCCATCAAACATTTCAAATGCAGAAGCAAGACACAAGTCCAGTGAAGCTGGTCAGATTCAGGAAGGGTCTTCTTTTGCTTTGGAATCAACACCTGACAAGCCAGGATGCTCTTGTGGGTGGGTACTGCCCCTGGAAGTGAGAGTATGATACATGTCATTTGGAAGACTTTCTCAGTTGCTCTACCTCCTTCTGTAGCAGGAGAAGGGGAAAAGCTGCAGCCTTACTGCAGCACCTCTGCATTTTGAATCGCTTTTCACACACTCGTGTGGTGTAACAGTAGGGCTGTCCTGTAGCCCCTTGCAGAGCGATGTCTGAGCCCTCTGCAGACTCAAATAACCAACTCCCTTGGAAATCTGGCTGCCTTACTTAAGAACTTCCAGTGCGCACAGACCAACTGGAGATAAGGGGCGAGAACAGGGACCGAACGTTAAAGATATGCCATTTATTATGATAAACGCCTTTGCAGTGATTGGAGGTATTGAAGTATTATCATACAAATAAGCACTTGATGAAAGCAGAAAGAGAAGTGCCTGAGGAAATAGAGATTCCTGGTTGAACCACAAGGATATAGACCAGGATGAGAGAGGGAAAAACAAGTTTGAAGTGAGGATCACTGTTTTTAAAGTGAAAAGAAACTAACCCTTGAGCAGCTATTGGGAGTGGGAAGGCTGTTCTGTTTATAGCCATCATAAATAGAATAACTTAATCCTTGAGAGATGTCAACTGCTGCCATCAGAATGGTGCTGGTGGCAAGAGCAGTCATGAAAGAAACACTGTAGTGTCAAGCCATCCTGAGGAAGGGTTGGGCTCACCTGCACCCAGATGTGAGGGGCTCATCCATGAGATAAAATTGTAGCTCAGGCTGATGCCACGCTGTTTTGTTATTTTTCACACTGATAATGAGCCACAGATAAAGAAGAAGAAGATTGACAAGGTCAAATATAAAGCACACAGTGGAAAACAGACAAGGAAGTGCCATCACACTAATCCAAGCAGATGCTCCTTTGGGGAAGAGCAAGGTCACAAGAGACAGAATAAACTCCAGAAATACAGATAAAGGAAGTTAAAGAATGAGGACTTTTCTGTCTCACTGCTGCCTCGTAGGGCGAATTGCAAGTGTGCAGAACAGAACTAGTTTTCAAGATAACTGAAAACACTTTAAAAGCTCTTATCTACCTGCATGAGGTAAAGCCCTCTGCTGAGATATTTAGGTTCACTGAATACACTGCAGGAATTCTACTAGGTAATTCCCTTATTTGTATTCAAAGTATTTTTCTCTTTACTGCATATCTGCACAAATCCCGGGCACCATTCAAACTGTCCATCATCCGCAGAGCCAGATTAAGGAGGATGTCAGCCAGTCACAGACCCGCTCCTTATCCACGCAGGATTATTTCAGTGCATACGCACAGAGACTGCTGCGGTAAGTAAATGTGCCAGCCATCCTAAGCTCATGTGCTGGAGAGGAAGCTAACAAAGTGCCCTAGATGCATTTATTAGGAAGGAAGACCTGTGTGGAAAGAGCTAATACAGAGGTTAGTCAAGGGAGTGTGTCATGGTGGTTGGTTCCTCCAGGTATGACCCACACGCTCACACTAGTGTTATGTGCAGGCAGATATCTAACAGCTCGCTACGGCTTTGTACTGGAGACTGTTCTGGCTGTTTATTCTCTACTTAATTTCACTGCTGCGAGCTTTCACCTTCTTGACACTGAGGTCTAGGCATGACTGAGCAGTAGAAATGTGCTCTGATAGACAGCTCTAGGACCAGAAACTTCAGCTCCTTTCATTCTTGTTCAAGGCAGCCTGAAATGGATAATAAATCAAGGAGGACTTGGTACACCAGGGGACTTGACTCACTTCCTGGCTCCATTAATCCTGTGTCTCTCATCCACACGGTGCTATAGCCAGGGTGTTTCACTGTGAGTTAGAATGATGCTGAAGCAATGGTAGGGAAGTGGGGAATGAGATGTGAGGTGGCACATGAACTTGCCTCTGGCTCTTTTCCACCTTAGCGCTATAGTGCCCCTGACAGATCCAAGGGGCAAGCTGGTTGCTTTGCTACCCTGAAGGGTGTGAGAACCAGTCCTGTGCACAGAACATGCACAAGGGAGGGTTCAACACCTCTAGGGTAAACTAATTAACTAGATAACTCCTGGCACAGAGTGGGAAGGTTCCAGGAATCTTCATTACCTCCTTTGGCCCAATGGGGAAGAAAGTCCGGTTCAGTGCTCATGGAGATCAGAGAGGTTTCTGCAGCTGATTCAGCATTGTGAAAATCCAGATTCCCAGGAATGCTTCAGCCTTTAGGCTGATCCTGTTAACCATGTGTGGATAGCAAGGTGGGATCTGCTTCATTGTCTGAAGCCACACTGACTGTTGGGGCAAATGTGCTCTGTTTCTTCCCCCCTAGAGTCAGGATCGCAATGCTTGGCAGTCAAGAGGTGCTGTGAAGGCCTGTTCATGTCTTCAGCCTAGTTACAACATGCAATGTCATAAAAGTGGGGAGTTAATTACGGTTTTTAGAGCTGAAATTGCTTTGCCATGAGCAGCACAATAGTATTTTCTCCTTCATCTGTACCTGTGGAAAAGAGCTTGGAGAGGGCAGGAAAATGAGAGGGTTGGTTGGACATTGGAAAAGTCACCTAACAAATGACCCTTGATTTCATGGATGTGCAGCATGGACCTGTTCATGACAGTCGGGTGGCTTAGGGCTTTTCTAAAATCGGAATCATGTCCCTCTGAGCTGTGGGTTGGCATCCTTTGGACTGCTTGGTAGCAGCAAAACAAAAGAATGTCTCTGGTGCTGTTTCCAGCTGGTTCAGGCTGTGCTCTCTGGCTGGACCCTGGATCTGACCCATCCCCTCCTTGAGCCAGGGGTTGCCTGTGATTCCTGTTACCAGCTCTAGCTCTGCTCCTGTGTTCAGTGCCTTTGTGACAGGTCCCCATGGGTGCAGACATGGCCCGTGCCAGAGTCACCTCTGATCCCAGTTTGCCTGCTCTGCAGGAGCAGCTGATGCTATCGGACAGACATGAGAAAGACAAGAAGCACTGTGGCAGTTTATCAGCTACTCCAGTACAGGCAGGCATATGGTCTGCCTCGGTCTCCATCCCTGTCAGCACTGATCCTCCTTCAAGGAAGGTCATCTTCTCTGGAGTGTGTTGGGCTCCTCCAAAAGGGTGTAATGGCAGACACTAAGAAACCCTAAAACACAGGCCCTGCCTTTGGTGGTTAGATGTGGGTGATAACACTCACAATACAGCCTTCCTGGTCACTTTGAAACAGGGCTGGTCTGCCTTGTTCTGCACTCAGATGGATGATTAGTTTTGATGTAATGTAGAAACACCCTGCCGCAGAAGTCCAGCCAAAAATAAAGTCATGCATCTGTGGCCTTCTGTTAATTCCCTTCATTGTTGGGCTGACCTAATCGTGCCCACTGGCTTCTCCAGTTAGCTTTGTGGGTCTGGAAGACGCTGTTTCCAGAACATTTTTAATTGAGGTACGTTGTAATTACCTAATGGGAATCTCTCTCGGGGAGAAGGAGCATGTATACCCGTTGGTATGTTCGTACCCGAAAGTATGCAAAGTGAACCCACAAATTTGTCAACTTACAAGAACAATCATGTTGCCTATACTGTGGATTGCGAATAATTAGGATTTAAAAGATGCACAGAGGGAAAGGCAAGCGTGTTAGGAGCTCAGCTCGGATTGGAATTAGTCATTGCTCTCCATTCATTTTCACGCAAGCATCAATTGTCAAGGCTGCTTCACTTTTTTATGTAAATGCTTACTCAGACCTGAGAATTATTTTAATTAGATTGGATTATGGCAACACTCCTCCCTCAGCATGGTCTTGTCCATGCAGGGACAATTAGTGCATCATTCCACCACAGCTTGGGAGACCAAGAGATGGGTGTGGATAGGGGGAGGGGGGGCAGAGAAGGGAAAGCAGATGTGGCTCAGAGATATTTTCCATCTGGTTTTCAAAATACTTCCCCACCACCCTAATTCTACTCCCGTTGGCGTCAACTGGAGCTCTGCCATAGACTGCAGTGGGAGTAGGGCTGGGTCAGTGCGTGACCCTTTTGAAACCACATGCTCCTGAGCTGCATAATGAAAGCTCCATCAATTATTTTTGTTCTCCATGATAATTTCTGAAATGTAAAACTGTCAGAGAGGGAGGAACAGAGGGCTGAGAGACCACCATTCTGAGACTTGGAGAGGTCAGAATACCTCAGGAAACTGGCAGGACTTGCTGTACGTGGCAGTGATTGGCTAAATCGAGGCTGTATGTCATCCTTTATGCCAGAACCCTCTACTGAGCCATGCCACACCATGCTTGGGAATGGGTGGGCTTTCTTGTCTCCCATGTAGGGTAATCTCCTTCACTGGAAGATAAGGAGGGAGATTTTTTTCATCCCGTTTGCTTTGGTTTTGTTCTGTGTGAGTGAAATGTGCCACTGCAGGATGATGCAGAGGGATGAGTCAGGTGGGTAAGAACACCAGATAGCCCGCCTTACTGTATTTAAGACAAAGGTATTTGACTAGAGAGGACAGGGCTGTCCAGAACCCCCTGAGAGAATGTCTGTACCCAGCGGTTATCTGACTTCCTTACCAAGATTACAGTGCTGAACAAGAGGTGCCACTCTGGTTTCTGTGATAGCGGAGCTTCCCCAAGACATACTCAGTGCAGCCTTGTACTGAGGCTGGGCGCAGAAGCGCAGCCCTTGTATTATATGTTCCCCTGGCTTGTTACGTACCAGCACAGGCAAATGTGAAGATCAAACTGTGGACTTTCCTGACTGCTGCTTGGTCCAAGAGGTGGTTTCACATGCGCACATGCACGTGTGTGTGTACTGTAAACGTATATGTATGTGCCCTGTGGCCAGTGGTACACCGTTCTGGGCAGTTGCCCAGAATTTTATGTAACACAGTGTTAGTTTATAGAAGTTCTGGCTGTGTTGGGGGCGTCACTGTCCTGCAGTCTGCTCAGTGGGATACGGAGTCTTGCGGTGATGAGGACTTCTGTCAGTGAGCGAGTACTTAGGACTGTTTGTTCAAATAACTGAATGAACAGAAAAGAGCTGCATTCACAGGGAAGAGAGAAGAGGCCTCGTATCACAGATGTGATTAAGGAATCCTGTTACTCGGGGAAAACCAGTACCCCAAGCCTCAAGCCGTGTTGACTGCAGGCTTTGTATCAAAACAGAAGTTTAACACCTCTGGGTTTTTTCAAGCCTCAAACATACTGACAGACGGCAGGTAAAATCCAGTGAAGAAGCTCCCTCACTGTGAGTTTAACACAGGACCCACAGAAGTAAGTGAAATTCCTATCTGGTCTGTAGCCCGGACTCCTGCTATGGCAGAAGACACTTTCAAACAAAGGTAAAGTGTAAGGCTGGGACTCATGGTTCTGCCCTAATCCCCATGCTCAAGGAGGCAGGGTAAATTGTTCATCCCCACGCCAGCCTAGTTCTCTTATCTGTGGTACTGTGTAACAAAAAGCATAATACTTTAATTAACAATCACTGTGAGATCCTCGAGCAGTAGATGGTGAAGAAGTGTGGAGTGAAATTTTATTTTAAAGCACAGGATAGCTTATAGAATAAAAAGCTGGAAAGCTTTCACATTCAGATATGAATTTTCCCATAGTTTCTTCCTTGGAAGCAGGACTGCAGGAGAAACATTAACATCAGTGTTCTGTGGCCACCTCACAGTGTTGGGTATTGAAAAGAAGAGCTGCAGAAGCCAGAGTTCTGCTCAAAAAGAGATCACCTGGGAATTAGGTGATTATGGTAGTTTATCCCCTTTAACTACATGGGTGCCCCTCCTGATGGGAATATGTGGCAGTTATGGTCACCATACATGCTGTGAGTTTGGCAGTGTTGTGTTCGCTCCCGCGGCTCGTGTGTCTGAACGTCCCAAAACCTTGCATCTGAAGAGGAAAACTAAAGGGTTGTTGCTCTGCCCATTCTCAGGTACATGAGAGCCTGACACATGGAAAGACCTCTCCCGCAGCATGTCTAGGGGATGTGGTAATTTGCACCAATACATGATCCATCAGTAATAACTGAGTTTGAAAGGCAGCGTGTAGTGCTGCCAGGTCCTCGCTTTGGAGCCCCTATAGTAACGTGGAGGTTCTTCCTCTCCGATTCACATGGGTGAAGTTCCCGTAGAGCAGACTCAAGTCTGGAAGTTTCAAATCAACTGTCTTGGAATAGCATTGCCATATGGTAAGGAGCAGACGGTGTTTGCTGGTACCCAGCACTTTCTGTAGTGGATCACAGCTACCAGACAGAAATTACCTTGCACTTTCTCAAGTCTGTTTTCCGTGCTGGCAGGTCTGTTTTTAGTGATGTTTGTCTACAGCTTCGTCCAGTCTAGTGCCTGGAAAGGCACTGGGGACCTGAGTGCTGCAGGTTAGAACTTCACAAGGGTTAGTTTTTCAGAGTGTTGCTTTGCATCCCTTTTGTTAACCTTCTCCAGAGGTGTGTATCAGACTGTCTAGGTGGCTTGCTCCGGCCCTGCTGTAATTTCTACCTTGAATGACGGCACTTGCTTTGTGAGGGTGCACACACTGGAAATTACAATGGGAACTCTTGGACTGCCTGTGACAATTGAGCGTTTTCCTCCTGTAGGGCTATCTAACAGCCCACTGTGTATTAAGAGGAGGCAAGTCCTTGGATTTGGCCACACGATTTTTCTAGAAGGTACTGAGCAGTCAGGGTAAGGATCGCGGCTCTGGCAGACAGAGGGCAGCCCCATCATGGGCAGTCATGGGCTGTCACGAGCTTAATGGAGATGTGGCCCAGAAACTAATCAGGGCATTGCATTATGTTCTGTATTGATCCACTTTCAAGCCCTAACAACAAGAACATGCCAGACTTGGGCAGGGCTGTGTTCGTCATTCTCTCAGCTTTGGGAGCTCTCTGCTGCTGCTGTGCTTGTAAGTAATCTGCAAACAAGATCTGCAGTGTTGCGATGGGGTGGTGTATTCCCTGTTTGTGTCATACTCTGGAGGTGCCCCAAGTCCAGAAACATGATGGTAGATGAAAACCACTGTTTCTCCCCTCTTTCTGGGTGGTTACTCTTGTGTTTCTGGGAGTAAAGCAGATGCCTCACACAGATGGCTCAGATACTTATGTAATTTTAAAAGAATTTTGAATGCATCCTCAGCTCCCCCCCGTTTTTCTAGGTAATGAACCACAGATTTAATAGGAGGTATGAAATTATTATTTTTGAAAGTGTACAAGTGGAAAGAAAAAGGAAATCCGTGCTATTTGAATACAGGAGCAACAGTCCATACTCACTCCCTGCCTTCCCATCGGTTTGTTTCCCATAGGACAAGTCCCAATTAATTACCATTTTCTCTTACCAATCACTTCTACTGAAAGATTTCCTTCTGGCTCCAGGCATGATTCGCACACAGGCGCTGAAAGAGGCTCAGCCTGTAAACACCACTTCCATCCCAGCCGGGAGTGTGTGCAGTATAATAAAACACCTTTAATGACAGGCAGTCTCGGAAAGGTTCCATCACTCCAACAGCAGCCGCTGTGCACTGAACAAGATGACACTTGTTCCCCTGCAACCAAAACTAAGAGGCCATCACAGGACATGAGGTTTTGAAACACAGTGCCTTTAGTAAGGAAGGTTCTGCCAGAAACCCGCATTCAAATAGAGCGTTTTCTGGGTCACTCGCCAAACCCAAAGTTTTTCTGGACTAATACATCCCCAGTTTATTATAAAAATAATAGGAAACTATTCAAAAGCTGCAGGTGCTTCATGCTTTTCCATCAGCTCTCAAGCCAGGAAGGCTTACCTCAAAGCTTTAATAGCCCAAATAGCTCCTGCAAGTCATTGCAGCAGGAATTACCGTAACACTTTATCTCCATTTCCTTTGGCTCTGCTTAAACAATCTGTAAAAGCTGCAGTGAAATCGCAGCCTCTCAGGGTGCTGCAACCTCCATTAATTGGAGGGGATTTGCCATGGTCAGTACCATTGCACCCCTCCTCTTAGACGGCCTTGCAGCAAGCCCTTACGTGGGCTAAGCAGTCCAGCTTTGGTCTCTAGTGTCCAGGGATGGCAGGGTGCCGCACAAGACTGGCTCTTCTTGGGAGAAGGTCGTCTGCCGGGAACTGTGTCACTGCTGGACCACAACAAGGCCATTGCAGATCGGTGGGATCAAGTGTGGAAATCTCATTTGGTGGGGACACACATCTGCAGACTGCTTGGATCCAACCTCTTCCTCTTCTCTTTCCCTGCCTCTGTTTTTGTTCTGGAAAGTAGATGATGCCCATTTCTGATTAGGGGAAGGTTGCAGTCTCACATGCTTTGTGTAAGCCATAGAGTTCAGGATAAGAGACAGTCAGCCAAGGGGAGGCTGTGAGGTGTGAAACATGCTCATTCTCTGGAGATGTTCCCCACAGATCAATTTCATTTTGTATCAAATACCCTGCATTTTGCTTTCCCCCCTTTGCGTGCAGATGCAAGTGCGTGCGTGCTGCGGGGAACGCAGGATCAAACTAATCACTGGATCAAATCCATTTCTCAGTGGCGTTACCCTGAGAATGCGTGTCACACGCAGCACATAGCAGGAGCACCAGCTGTATGTCTGTGTTTCAATAACAGCAGGAACAAGCAAGTCCCCATATCGATCACTCTGCACCTCACTGATTTTAGTTCCCGTGCTGTGAGAGTTAATTGTGGGTCTATTGATTGGTTACCACTGTTCAGATGGCCTGTCTGATTATAGGAAATGAAACCATTTCAGGATACTTTTGCTTCTTTGCCTTTTGCTGTTTGGATCTGATTTCTATCGCTGTGACAGCCGTCTCTGCTGATCGCACTCCAGTCACAGGCGCTTCGATGGGCCGAGGCAAAAGGAACTCTAGACCTACCAGTTGTGACGCTGACCTTTTCCTCTTTAGTAAGTTTTTCCATTGCACTGCAAATCTCTCAGAGCTCACTAGATTCATCCTTCTTCAGCTAGCAGTCAGGCCTCTCTCTGTGTGGATGACAATTGCAACTCAATACCCGCAGAACCAACTGCTCTCCACAGACAAGAATGGAAAAGCTGGTGGAGAGAGAAGGCGGCGTAGGAGTTTCTTTTTAAAGAGTCACATGTAAGTGGAGGAGGCACTTGACTGATGGAAGACTAGTTCTTAGGCTTCATCCTGATAAAGCTCGACAAGCCTGCTCTGAAGAGTTTCATTGCTGGATCAGCCCAGCGCACGTACCAGAAGGGCATATGGGAGCACACTGAGGGGGGCTGGTGCCAAACAAGACTTACAACAGCCGTTTGCTGTCCTGTGACCTTGCCGCAACTGTGCTACACCTCTTCTGTTGTCAGAACCCAGCAAGGCCTTCCTCAGCTGTTTTGTGGTTCCCAACACGTGTCTGTCGTCAAGTGCAGGCGTCTGAACACATACCTGACTCGAGATTTCATGGGAGAGACTGTTTTTCCAAAACACGTATTTATGTCAGGGCCTTGTTTTCCAGGCTGTGGATATGAAATTGCCAGTGTTTCTCTTGGACTGCCCTTTAGGGTCCTGGTCTGTGCTCCTCAGACCTATTTGTTTAACTAGGAAGTTAGTTAACTTCCTCTTCCAGAGCACTCATCAGAGAGCAGCAGCCCATCTCTCTGAAAGGTCTGAGTCTTGTCCTGACTGGTGCCTTGGGCTTCCTTCTGTGGAACGTTTCCATGTGTTTGAACTCCTCTTGCTATTCCAAGTGATGGTAAAGCAGAGCGATCATCCACCTGCCTTTCAGAGTGGGTTTAGAATGCATAATGAGTGGAATTAATGAAACTGCTGTGTGTGACCACAGCCTGGTCAAGCAGGCTGATCTATTAAACTCTGGGTTTTATCACACAGAATAAAAGAACTCATGTAAAGGTTGCAAATTTCTTGGCCGAGCCTGTTGCATATTTAACTCTTGCCAGTGAACTCCCTAACTTGATTCAGAGCTATTAAAAAGAGGTAAACACATGGGTGTTCAAAGGCTTTCCCTTCCCAGTGCGGCTCTTCCCATGTTGTTCCTAACAGGAGATGAAAAGGAAAGGGCAAAGATTGCTCTGTCCCAACACGCGTTCCAGTTAATGAAGTAATTATCTGACAGTGTGGCTTAGCATGGAGTAATGGTACAAGAAAGCTCTTGGCAGCTGCTCGGGGCGAGCTGCTTCCGTGATGCTTCCCCTCCTTCCCCCAAGGAGAAGCTTGGCAGGAGGGATCGGATTATGAAATGCTGCATGTTTTGGAGGTCCCATCACTGGGCTTTGCATAGGGTGGTGAGAGTGTATGATCTTCAAACCTGGGATCTCTTTCCCAAATTTGCAAGTGCTGGAGAAGCATCCACTGCCTCATCAGCTTCCGCAGGTTAAGAGCCATTAAACGCTTAGTGTGCCTCACACCACATCTCAAAATCCAGTACCATGCCAGCAGTCTGTGAGTAGATGCCTAGGACAGAGACTGAGCTAAAACATTAGTTGCTCCAGAGCAAGGCAGAGAATTGATGGCAAGGCTGTGCAGGGCAGTTGATGCCAGCCCTGCAAATGCCCTCTTGGCACTGAAAGTCTGAAAACCAACAGTATCCCAGCTCAGTAACAGCAAATCAGATGGAACAGACCAGGAGGCAGCCCAAATGTTCAGCAGACCCATGTGCTTGTCCTCTCTCTGGTGCAATCAGTGATCACCTTTGAGTCAGAGTTTGAAGTTTTAGGCGACTTGAGACATTAGTGTCACTCAGCCCAGCCCTGTGAAGTAGCTGAAGTGCAATGCAGTGGTTGCCATGTTTTCTTCATTGGCGGACTTCTCTGATTGTCATGAGGTTTGTCCACTTGCCCCCTTGCCCCACCTCTCCAAAGGTCTGTCAGACCTCTGTGCCATGACAACAGTTGAGTTTGCTGCCTGGTTCTAAAGCAGGTCTGCAGGGGCATGCAGAACCGGGTCAGTGTTCTTTTTCTGAAGACTGAAGGCATCCTTAGCCTTCTCTTCTTTACCTGTTGCAGAGGTTTGCTGTTGTAAAGGCTCAGAGCTGCCCTGCAGGTATACTTTTAACAAAGAATAAGGCTCCATCACTAACGAGTAATGAAAAGAACCTGAAATTCATCAGCACGTTTCTACTGAAGATCCAGACAGACCAGAAGATCTGCTTCATGTCCCCAGCCATGAAAGTGCCCATTGTCCCTGCGCTCCGATGTTGACAGAACGTCCTTTCCTTTAGTCTTTCAGGTCCTGGAAATGCCAAGGTAAAAGTCAATATTTAACACGGAGTTTGTATAGGTTTTCCCCTCTGCCTTCTCTTTCTCCAGATTTGATAAGGGCTGCTCAGATGCCATTGACCTTATTGGAGACCCCCCAAGGAAATGCAAGGTCCTGTGTTGATTTAATCGTCCCTCAATTAGCATTCAGCACAGTAAAAGAGCTCTGCCGCTTAGTTAGACTTCTAAATATGAGTTTACTTTTACACTGTCACTGGTCTCACCCATACTGTCACCATATTCTTCCAGTCTCACCAGTGTAGCAGCTGAGGGGTTGTATGTCACAGTCCTGTTTGTGAGGGAACCAAGGGAACTGGGAGGAGTGGAAGGTTCAGAGCTGCAGGCAGAGGCTCAGAGCTGACAGCAGCCAGGCTGTTCAGCAGGATGGAATTTTATGACGAGAGCCTGTGAAAGCCCAGGATGGTTACTCCAACAGGGAAGCTGGCCAGTTTGTCGTGTAAGCAGGGTGTTCAGGCACAGCGCTGCAGGAGAACAAATGGCAAACCCAGTCCTTCATAAAACAAACAACAGTTGAGAGAAACGGTGAACTGAGACCCTGTGGTTTTAGCCAGGACGCTGAAGAGACAGGAAAGAACATTCAGGACGTTACCTTCACATTACCACACCCCGAGTGAGGACAGGCTTCACAGAGCAGGGGTAGCTTTTTGACAGGTGACAGCTGAGGACAACAGGGCCCAATACAGCGCAGTATGTTCACAGAAAGTTTCAAAACAAAGAGGTTGAGAAGCTTTCTCTTTACTAGAACTCTTACAGTGTAACTGTAGAACTCAAGTGAGAGGAAAAAGAGCAGAAAGGATAACAGAAAGGAGTGGGAACATCGCAGTGCAACCTGAAGATCAGATACACAGAGTCGCAGGGGCAGATCAGAGAAGAGGCCATAGAGGATAAAAGGGGGAGCTGGAAGAAATGTAAGGAGACAGCAAACTAGAGAGGTCACAGAAATCTCCAGATGAGTGACAGCCAAGCTGAGGGCAACTCACACAGGGCCTGTGCAGAGAGAATGGAAGACCTGGCCTTGCTTCCACACTTTGCAGGCTGCCTTTTTCATGGAATCATAGAGTAATTTTTTGTGTTTGAATTTGTCCAGACTCTTCTTGTTCTCCTCTCACATGTCTGACTTCTCTTGCCTGACTTCCATTTTGTCAGGATGCATTGCTCTTGGGCTTGGAGGAGGTCAGTCTGGAACATTAGCCACTTTTCTTGGGCCTCTTGTCCCTTCAGGGCTTTATCTCATGACACTCTACCAAGCAGTTCCCTGAAGGATTTGATTTCACATCTCATTCCATCTTCCCTCACAGAGTACAGTTAAAAGTAGATGTTTATTTTTATGCAATAGCAGAGATTTAGAAAGCAGAGATTCTTAATTTGATTGCTTTTCATTAGTAGTCATTGAGGAGGTGAATAAAGGGTGTAGAACAGTGATTGTGTCATTATCCAGCTTTAATTTCCTAGACAGGTAAAACTGTCAGTGCAGTAGTAGTACCGAGCAGATACTTGTTTTGATTGCTCTCTTCATTATGTAGCCGGCTGGGTTTTAGCTCAGAGTCATTAATTATTGCCAAGGTATCAGGCGTTGCATGGATTCTCTTGCTCTGGAGTCTATTTATCATCTTCTCTCACTGGAGACAAACTAATTGCCCACCACCCACAGATGAATAGGTTGAGGGATGAATCAGTACCACAATCAGTACCAGAGACGGATTTGCAGAAAGGCCCTGCCTTCTCTCTGTGCGGAGCACAGGTTCATAAAATGCAGACCTGTCCAGTGCCTAGGTCCTGGCACTTTTTCTCAAACCTCCTGCAAACTGGCATCCCAGAGGGCGGAAACAGTTCAGTGGGTGATTACAATGGCAGGGAAAATAAAGGGCCCCATGGGGGTCCAGATCCCGTGACGTTTGGTAATGCAATTACCAGCTGATCAAACAGCTCTGTATTGCGGAGGGCAAGAAGCAGGAGAGGAAGCAGGCATCTTGTCATCAGCTGCTTGTCACAGCTTCTGGCTGACCCTCCCCACGACAGAGCCAGAATTAGGGGGGGACATGGGGAGCCAGGAGGGTGTGAGGGATTTGCCTTTTCTGTACTTTCTCTTTGTGGAAGTGTCAGAGGGGCAGACTGAGTGGTAACTCAAATGAGAGGCAGTAGGAGAAGCCTTCCATGGATTCTGCTGCTCTGGAGATGGGGGTGTCCTCTAGGAGAGGGGGCTGAAGGGTGTCGAGGGTCACTGTTCAGAGCTATAAAACACACAGAACATCAGGAGACATGGGGAGACCTGTCATGCAGTGTGTTAGTCCTTGCCAGCTCCTGTGCTCTGGAAGGAACAGCTTGTTTGAATTAGCCATGGTCTTCACTGACGATGCCTGGAATAGACCTCCACCCATCCCAAAATACTTGGCAGACAGAGTGCAGTGTTGCTTTGGCTAGGGATAATAATCCTTTGCTGCTGGGTGGATGGAGAGCTGAAAGGAGTGGGATGGGAGCCATAGCCAGGTCTGGGGTTCCCAGTGTTGATGCTGAGGCTAACCTACCCCTCACCATGTGGGCAGGGAGTAACTTGGCCTCCAGGTGGAAAGCAGTAGGGGACAGGGTAAAAGGATTTAGGGGAGAGAGGGGGCAAAACACATGTGAAAGCAGGAAAGACTTCTTGACTGTGAAAGGGATGTGAAGGTAAGGCAGGTCTGCTGGAGAAGCAATTGTGCCCTATCTGTAGAGGGAAGCATTGGGCGGAAGCGGCTGAAGCGAAGCGTTGTCATTCAGGTACTTAAACCTAACATAAAAAGACAGGGTTTCCTCAGTGCCTTCAGTGCACCCTTGTTCAGCACTTCCCTGTATTTGCTGTAGGAAATGCTTCCAGTACCTCAAATAGTGAAGTTATCTGACTGCAAACACTTGTTTAGTCATCGAAGTTACTTGCACCAGGGCAGAAATGTTGGTCCCTCGGTCCTCAAGAGGCTGGATTAGGTGTGATGATTCAGTTCCGTGCATCACTTACCCCTTTGCTTGTGATCCCAAGCACCGCCAGGCCTCACGGAAATCCCTGCTCTGCTTATCACACTGCCCTTGAAGTAGTGTCTCTTTGTTCCAAGGCTCCTTACCTTTCTGCCTGAGCAAAAAGGTGCCACAAGTGCAGTGGCACCCAAGCGGCAAAAAAGCCCACATCCCTAGCAAAGTGTTTTAGGAGGTGCAGATGGCTTTCACCTGTAGCTGGCTGCTGAGCACACAGCCTAGGAGTGTAAAGTCCCTGTAGGCAGGACGCATCACTCAGAAACACAGTTCAGGTCTCCTGGGAGAACAGTTCACTGCGGTGCCCAGCGATGGACAAACCCCTTGGCGCAGGGCCCTGCTGGAAGATAAGTGCAGCACTGGTGGGAGTGTCACCACTTGTGCCTCAGACTGGGGTGGAAAATTCCTCTCTCTCCTTGTCAGACATGGGTCTAAAACATCAAGCAAATCTGGGGAGGTAGCTACTTTATTCTTAGAAATAGTACCCCAGCACGGTGGTGCCTGTGGCACTCGGAGTGTCCCAATGACTTGAACAGCAGAGTTGTTTGAGCGACGCTTTTGAGTAAGTGGGAAAGGGTCCTGCTCTGAGTTTTCTGCAGCAGCGTGTGAAGAGACTGTCCCCCTGTACTCAGCACTGGTGAGGCCGCACCTCATGTGCTACATTTAGGTTTGGACAACTCAATGCAAGCAGGACATTGAAGGGCTGGATTGGGTCCAGAGAAGGACAGTGAGGTTGGTGAAGGGTCTGGAGAACAGTCCTTGTGAGGAGCTGCTGAGGAACCTGGGGTTGGTCAGTCTAGAGAAGGGGACCTTATTGCTGTCTACCACTGCCTGATAGGAGGGTGCAGAGAGGTGGGGGGCGGACTCTTCTCTCAAGGAACAAGGGACAGGACCAGAGGACATGGCCTCAAGCTGTCCCAGGGGAAGGTTAGGTTGGCCAGGAAGGGAAACTTCTCCCTGGACACCAACCTGAGGCCTGGGCACAGGCTGCCCAGGGAGGGGGGCTGAATCGCCATGCCTGGCCATGTTTCACAGTCGGGGAGATCTGGAGCTCAGGGACAGGGTTTGGGGTGGGCTGGGACAGCTGGGGTCAGGATTGGACTGGATGAGCTTGAAAGTCTTTTCCAACGTGAACCATCCTGTGATTCCTTATTTACAAATGCGTATAAAATATCCATAAAGCACCTCATCCACTAGAAAAAACAGGACAACTCTGTGGTCTGACAGCAAATCGAGAACACAGTGTCTATCAAAGGATTAATGATTGAGCAGCAATGTGAGATTTCTGCCTTTGATTTCATAAACAAAATGCCCAGAGCAGTAACAGTTTACAGTCCAGGAAGGACACAGCTGTCCCCTGTGCTGACAGCCACTTCTGCTCTATTTAACACGCGGAATTTACGTGGTGCAGAGTGTGCACTTTGCTGGTAATTGCTATCCGAGAGCCTCTGCAAAGGAAAACGCATTTGCTGCCAAAAGTGAGGTTGCAGCGGGGTATTTCTTAGTACTCTGCAGAGTCACCAACTTCCCTTCTGTTCCAAAATTAGACATCAAAGGAAGGCCTGCCATACGAATAAAGATACCATTGGGATCCTTTGAAACAAGCATCATGCTGTAAATAAAGAATTAGTCACATTTCTGTTTATTTTGGTCTCACAAAGCTCTCATTGAAAGCCATGGTGAGCACCAGGCTGGCGTTGGAAAGACTCCTATTGGCTTTTACAGGCTTTGGGGTAGGCTGCAGTTATGCAGATGAAATAACATCCATCATCTGAGTTACTCGCGTTTGTCCACAGCTGGATCCTACAAATTATGTTTGTTTTGCTTTATATGCGGTGACTACATGAAAATGAGCAGTCTTTCCTGTGCAGGAAGCGGAGTATATCATGGAATCACAGGGTTGAAAGAGGTCTCCAAAGGTCACCTAGTCTGACCCCCCTGCAACAAGCAGGGCAATCAGTCACCAGACCAGATTGCCCAGAGCCCCATCCAGCTTGACCTTTAATGACTCCAGGGATGGGGCCTCCACCACCTCTCTGGGCAGCCTGTTCCAGGGATCCCCCACCCTTAGATTCAAGAACTTATTAAACATATTAAAAATCACTTGATTATGCCCCTCAGACTGCATTTACTGTGTAGTGTAAGGTACGCATCCCGGGTAGGGGAGCCCAGGAGACCCTTGGCAGTGAATAGATGCTAGACACACGTGGCAATCAGCTCTTGCCTGTTCTTTTCCCCAGCTTTGCAAAAGGAAATCCTGAATCAGGGAGGCGTAATGACCGGCTGGGTAACGTACAGTGCCCGAAGCAGACCTGCTTGAGTAGGACAGAGCTTGCACAAAGCAAATGTCACTTCAGATTGAGCAGCAACAGACTGGTTCAGAAAGGAGGGCTGCAGCTCAAGGAGTTGCTTGTCTGGGGATGAATCTGCATGCGGGCTGGCAAAGCCTGGCTGGGTGTCTACCCAGCCGCCTTTCCCAGTCTGTAGGGAGGAGTAAGCTCAAGTCTGTGGTAAAGGCAAAGATGGCAGTTCAGGTCCTTTGTAGCCCAGCTGTCGCTATTTTGAGGTTCACTAGCTTCACCTTTGGTGGCACAAGAAGGCCAACCGAAAGAATGGTAGAGAACAAAGAAACCATAAACCAAGGGACAGGGGTGTGGCAGCTGGTTGCAGATAAAGTGACAAGCAGAGCTAAGTCCTAGGGATCCTTATCCGGGCTGTTCTCCTTTTAAAGAGATTGTCCAACAAAGATAGTGCTTCAAGTACAATAAGCCGCTTTGCTCTGACGGAGTACATCGGTTACAAGAATCCCAGCAGCATTAACGAAACCCTTCAGAAACTTCTTTTGCTGTTGTTGGTATTTGGCAGCGAGTTGTTGTCAATTGTTCACACGGTCCACGCCGGGTGTTTGACGCACGTGGCTAAAAAAAGAAAACTGTAGAATAGGCTGTTCACTGCTGACGCTCCTGCTCGGAAGATGGTAACGGAGGCCTTTTCCTGATCCTTTGCCTTTCTTCCACCTTGTCACCTAACCAAGGTCAGCAGAACAGAGTCCATATTAAAAGTTCTGAGACAAAAGTTTCTGTTCTGCCTGATTTTTATCTAGTGGGGCAATCTGAAACACTCGTGAGAAAAAGCAAACCGGTGCCAGTATCAGTGTGTTTGCTCAGTCACTCGCAGTTACAGAAAGGGGCTCCTGACAGTCCTTTGTATTGCAGTAGCGTAGGAGACATGGGAGACCAGAGCCCTATTTTTGTTTAGCCCTGGAAAGAAATCAACACAAAAACCAAACAGTGTCTGTTTCTTTTTCTCTTGCTCGATGGCTGGAAGCACTTGAGTAGGTATAAAGGGAGATAGCTTTAAGTTACATCTTTGTCCTTGAGCTATGGCAGAAGAACTTCCTTTACTCTCTTCTATCTGCCCAAGACTCCAGAACACATATTGGCACCTCAGGCTTTTCTCTCCTGTGTAAGACCTAGAAGGTGGCTGCCAAAAACAAGGGATTTGCTGATTGCAACCTGACTTCAGATCGGTGGTGAGAGGATAAGAACCCTGAACAGTATGACGAAGCAGAACTGGAATGCACTGCTGGACCACAGTTGCCCACCGTGCACATTGATCCCTGAGCTTAGCATCCCAGCTGCTTTCCAACCTGTAGCCAGGTTCCTGTTTGGTTCCAGGGAGGCTCTGGAAGAGATGAGACTCATTGCAAGTGATGGTCGTTATATTTGTTCATCGTTTTGCACAAAGGGAAATCGAACAGCACAGCACTAAAGGACAGAACTTGAGACGGTCTTTGTGCTTTCATAGGGAGCGTAAGCTGGAATGATTTACAGTGAGAGGTGACTCACCGGGATTTATAGAGCTGATCCATACAGGTGGGTGCCAACAGGTCCAGGTTTACGTATGAAGAACTAGCATGTGTAGCAATGGTCCTGTTTGAACCAGCGGTTCATTTTTATTAGCTCTATTATATCCACTGTGCATCTGCTAGAACTGAAGACTTTCACACTTCTGGTGCTCACGTTTTAGCCAGGCTCTCTTACTTTTATCCCCAAAAAAAGCTCACAAAGCTTTTCTGAGATGGTGAACGGAACAAGATGTTCACAGTGAGTGCTTATGTTCTCACAACACTGGCATGTTTTCAGGGCAACACAGTACTTCATTTATTTTATCAGACTGCAGCTGAGGACTGATCACACTGGAAAAGGTTTCCAACCGCCTCATCCTCCCACATGAACTAGGTTTTAACAGATCTAGTTGAGATTCTGCTATGCAGCTGGCATTAAATTCATGCTTTAGCTATCTACATGAGAAGAAAGTAGCTCATTTTCCATCAACACACCAGCAGGAATATTCTTTACACCACAGGATTTCAATGACTTTCTGAAGTCAGTGTCACATCTTTCAAAGTCTGGGCTTGCCTGAGCTTCTGAGACTTGTCCGAATAATTGCTAGCAAATTCAGGGTATCCTACTGTGCATGCACATATGTCAGTACCTCCTTTGGGCAGCTGTGATGAGCTGTATAGGTTGTTACAAGTGCTTTACATTTGAGATCAAGCATCAGGTTTCAGGGTAACAGTGGCAGCGTCCATTGTCTTTTTCTGGGTTAAGCCAGGATTTGGTCCTGGGTGTTGGAACAGGACAAGAGGGTGGCAGCTCAGCAGCCTTTAAGAAGGTCTGTTATTAACTGCAGAGGGCAGCTGGAGTTGCCTGGACAGGTATGGATGTCCTGCAGTGTGTGCTTGGGCATACACAGGAGAACTGAATTTACCCTGCATGCATGCATAACCTCACTGGCTTCGAAGGGCAGAGAGGCACTGATACAGACACACCAGCTCCTAGACAGGGAGCTCCAACAGTTCCTCAAAATCTTCTCAGTGAGAGGGACAGCATCCATTCAATGTGAATACAAACACAATCATGATTTTGTGGGTTATGACAGCAGCTGAGCTCCCAGCAGGCAACATGAACAATGAAGAGCTGAGTGCTGACAGTGGACTTCGGGTCAGTCTTTGGGGATTAAGATCCAGCAGTGGCTACCTTGCAGGGGAGACAAACAGTGGAGAGAGGCTCTGTGTCATTTCTGTTGGCACATCTGCTCTGTGCCTGGAGAGCTACCTGGGAGCTAACTCAGAGGTCTTCCTCTCTGGGAACCAGAGAAGCCCAGCCAGATGGCCAGTCATGCTCTGCTCTGGTTTTGTGTGTGGGCCGTTGTGTCTACACCTCACACTAGATCAGATGTGCTCTGAGCGTGCTTAGGAGTTCAAATATAAATATGGGCGATGCAGTCCCTGAACTGAAAGTGCCATGCAATAAAGTTTCTTGAATAGCCTATCACAGAGTTTGAGAAACCCAATCAATCAGAAGAACAAACCCAAATTATATTCACGTCAGGATTCAAGCTAGGAGCCAAAGATGCCAGAATTTGAAATCTTGTCCTGAACACATGCTTCTCTGAGAGTATGCAGCTGGGGAGACACGGAGACCGCCAGCTGAACTCATTGCTGTCCGTATAACGCAATATTGAACACGTTTACTTTAGAGGTGATCACTGTGGTTACAGGAGGCAAGCAATGGGGTTCAGTTCAATGACATCCAGTAGCACAGCTCTGTGTAAGGGAGGATTTTCATTTCTTTAGGAGAGTGAGCCCATTGATTTTCCAGCTTTGCTTGCTGCTATTAAGAAATCAAAGTTGTCTAAGGCTCTCAGCTTATCCTTTTTCCTAATTGATTCCAGCTTTTCTGTTAGCCAGGAAGATGTGAAACGATTTAAAACCCCTCTCTTTCCCCATTCCATCAATGAATAAAAAATTCACTTTGTGGATTAAATTCACAGATGTGAGGCAAAGGAACAGGACTTCTGTTAGGACCCTAGAAGATGGTCAGCTGGTTACTGGTAATAAGCTTTCAGCTTCCAATTCACTGTGCCTGGACATCACTTTGAATGCAGCAGATTTTCTGGAAGTGTCTGTATTTTAATGCATGCATTTTGGACAACTGCAAAGGATGTTGAGAAATAAGCTGTTACCTTTCTAAAGGTAACCCAACCCAGCCATTAAAATCCGTTGCTAAAACGCAGGCCCGCAGAACAGTGAATTTAAATGTGTGGGGTAGCTGGAGCGTTAAAGACTGACGAGCCTTCCGTGTGCTATTTTAAGTAGCTGTTATAAAACCACCTAGATGAAAATTGGATGATTACAGAAACGGGGCTGATTTATGCCAAAGGAAACCTTGCTTCCAATAATAAAGGTTCATTAAAGTGTCAACAAATGAGTGGGTAAAGAAGCACTGGCAGATATAATTATTCCGATTTTTCTTAAACCTCCTCAAGTTGGTTATTAAAGAAAACCAAGCACCTAGAAGGTGAAAGGTAATGTTCTGCCGGGAGACAGCAGATACAAAGGATAAAGAGCCCAGCTTTCATCTAGGAATGAGGTTAAATGTGAAGGATTTGCAGTGCATCTGCTGGGACCGAGGCCGTGTGTTCCAAACCCGACAGCAGGGCACAGCACTGGCATTTGCCAACGCTGCTAAGCGAGGCACATCAGTCAGGGATGACAAAATGAAGCCATCAGGCAATGTATTACGAGTTCCATTCTTGTTTCCCTTTCCTCCCCTACTTCTTCTTTTTCTCTATAATCGAAAGCAAAGTCGTGAGCATTAAAAGGCAGAATGAAATCACTTGTGGCACCAGGCTGTGCCTAAATGAAGTGATAACCATTTCAGAACAAGATTTGCGAGTTATTACAGGAGAAACCTCTGCTTAATAGCAATGAAAGCAGAAGGGGTTTGATGGTATTAGGAACGGGGCTGCAAGAACAAGGCAGGGTGCTGCAAGGCTGTCGTATCTCAGTCCTCATCAGCCCCTCGCTTTTAATAATGTTTACAGCTGCAGCCAGCCAGTCGTCAAAACATAGCCAGAGAAAATCGGTTCTTCCTAAAGAGCAGCAGATATGATCTCCAACAAGAAAATCTTCCCTGACACTGAGAAAGATCAATGGAGATGTTAACAAGAGGGAACAGAAGCTGAGAGGCTCCTGAGAAATAAAGGAATGCTCGTAGCGTTTTAGTGCAGTTTTAATACAAGAAAGAGAAGAATCTGAAATCGGTTCTGAGCGAGCAAAGCAGCTGTTCCTGTGCCGCCTGTGATGAACTTGCCCAGTCTGCTGCAGAAAGTATTGGTAACAAACGGTTCAGGAAGCCTGTCCACATGAAAAATAAGTGTACAATCGGTATGCAGAGCTGATCGATGAGAGTTTGGAAAGAAGTGCATTTTTACAGCAGTGGTGACTCTGAGACACGAGCTGACCACGCTCACAATCCCTGTATATAACCTTTGAATAATTATTTCCACTGCAAAGCTTTTTCATATCCTGGTCCAATGCATAGCTATAGCTGCAGTGGGGGACACACTTTGTCTTAGACCTTTATTGCACTGTCTTTCTTCTCCCTTAGGAAAGCCAGAGGCCCATGGTACCCTTCCGGCTTGGAGTTCTGTATTATTTAATTACTTCAGAAGCAGTGCCAGGCAGCAATTGACTTTCCTCAATGCTCAAAAGCTCCACCGTAAAAACGCCATTTGCATGGCAGTCAGGCTGTCATCTGCCTCCTGGGCAAACCATTTTGAAAGACTGGATGGTACTTAAATAAGAGGCGCCTTGTATTAACCAGTTTCCACAAATACTCACTGACCATCCAGTTAGCTCTTCTTTCTGCCTTCCTTCCCCTTCTTCCACTCTGCCTGGCATTTTATTCAGATGCCAGTCCTACTTTTGCACAGTTACATTTGTGTAGGTCTTGCATGCATGATAATTACCTTTGTCCTCACTCTCAGAGCTGTTGATGTTTCCAGTAACTTTGTTTGTAAATATCCCTGACTTGCGGAACTGAAATCTAAATCCCATTTTTGTAACGTAACAGATCTACTGTAAGGCCGTGCCTTTATCAGACTGCAGACACTGAAAATACAGTGTCGTTACTTCTGTACAGGCTGTACTGCACTTTACAATCCAGTCCTGGCGTCTTTGGAGAGATTTGAAAAGGAAGGAGAACGCACAGTGCTCTCCCAGCTATTTTGTGAGGTGGATTTCCTTTTGGAGACCCTTCCTCCACCATTCGCAGTGGGGAGGATGTTGCATCCCAGCAGGAGAAGCTGCTCTGGATGGCATCTCTCCACCTGCCAGCCTCCTCCCCAGTTTTGCAGTTGAGTGAGCCTCCTGGACAAAACCTATGGTCGGGATGAGGTGAGGGCAGCTCCATGACCCTGGGGGACGTTTTCCCCTCTCACTGATCAGCCTCCAGAGCTGGAGCTCTGCTGAACTCCTTTTCTTCTCCTCTTCCTCCCCACCAATTTTGCAGCCCAGGGCTGAACAGTGCTCATTATCACAGGAGGACTCACAGAAGCTGCTGGGCAGCCCCAGAGAACAAAAAAAAAAAATCTATGAAGTTCTCCCTGCTAACTGAAGTCTGTCTGTGGGCCCTGGCCTCAACACCCCAGGCTGGTTACTGCCCTGGTTTCCTACTGCTGCCACTCAAGGCCATGCTCCCCTTACAGATAGGCACCTGGGATGATCTGTGGGCTGGGAAAATCACAACACTGGGTAGAAAATTATGAGCAGATTCATCCCTGTTCAGAAACCTACTCATCAGCCTGCCACCCCTCACCAGGTGTCCTCTTCCTTGGCAGGAAGGCTTTACGCTGGTGAAGTAACTGACCCCAGATTAGTTACAAACTGCCAGCTATTTCTCCGTTATTCCTCTTCTTCTCTGGCCCGGGCAAGCCTACCCTCCTGCAAAGGTAGCCAGAGACATCCTGCATTGCATCCGCTGCTTTTAAAGATCCCACGATGCCTCTGCAGAAGAATGAGATGTGCTTTGTTTCGGTCTCCTGCCATCCACTCTCGTTTATGGTAGTAGAGATGGGCACTGCAGGTATCATTCTGAGGGTGGAGGCCTGGTGGTGAGATGCCTTTCCCAAGGCTGCATGACCTACGGAAGCCAAGGCTGCAAACCAAATGCCTAGTGCCTCAGGCCAGGCTCAGCTGTTGCATGCAAGGAGAGCTGCCTGGGTTCAAGTGGGAGAGAAGGGATGGATTTGGGGCTCATGCTGCTGAGTCAGGGCTGTGTTGCCCTCACAATCCCGTGGCATGCGGAGCAGGGGAAGAAGAAATGCCTTTACACCTGTTATAGCATGGCTAGAGCTTGCCTAGCTCACTGAAATAGGGATTTCAGCTGGGATCTTATGCTTTTTATCATGGTTTTTCATTGACACAATGCAGTTTCTCTACCGTTTTAAGGCATTTATAAGCTGGAGTGGGGATTTTTAAACTGAGGTGCATACTACTCTCCTCTGAACTGCAATGAAGGCAGCAGGGCAGAAGGCTGCTCATTACACCAAGACAAGCAGCTCTGACTAAATAACCTGGCAATATTCCTAGAGCCTAGGTGCAGGCAGTTACACACAGCCATGTTACCAAGCAGGCAGGTCAAAGCACATCTCTCCTCCCTCTTCTTTTCCTTCTTCCTAGCATTCCTTCCCCACACCGAGAAACCTGTCTGTGCTTGGGTTGCAAGGGGATGGCAGCATGTTCCTGTCTCCAGATCTGGATGGCTAGCACCACAGGACCCCGCAGCACACTCCAGCAAGCCTCCTATCCTCACTCTATTTAAGGTGATGGCAGTTCAAGAGAACCTTGAACTTGTGTAATGCGGTCGCTTCTCATTAATTAGGGCTCTTTCCCTGCTTTCCGAAATCTAAATGGAGAGCAGATGATGGGATTTTCCTGAGAGAAACATGGAGCTGAGTGGTTGTGCTGGGTGCACACCTACCTTTTTCTGTCCCTGCCTCTGAGTTTCCCCCTGGACACCCCACCTAATGCCTCATTTTGCAGAGGGATTGCCCTGACACTGCTTAACCAGCACAGTGTGCCCGGAGGGGAACCAGGGCTTGGGGAGGCTCTGTCCCCTGCGGCTGCAGCTGGGAACTGGGAAAGGTAGAGTGCGCTAGATGATTCCCTTCCCAAGCCTCGCTCTCCAGGGCTGAGCTCTGTCCTCGGGAAACCAGGCAAGAATAGTGCCCTCCTAATGTGATTTTGATTTATCCGCTGAGCAACCATCAGACTCCATTGAGCTGAAGACAACCTCGGGGGTGTTTGTAAGCGGGCTTTTAAATACAAAAGGTTTTCCTTTAAATGCCTATTACTGAACATTTAAAAGTCTGTAGAGCCTTTTGAAGCTACCAAATGGCGTAGGAAAATATCCTCACCCCGTAGTACTCGCCTGCAGATCCACAGGTGTCTTTCAGCTCTGCCAGTCGCTCATTACACCCATTTACATGCAAGAAACCGGCCAGGTTCAGATGTCACCGACAAAGCCATCACTGGGGAATCTGGGTGTGAGGAGGATCAGGATCCACCTGCCAGACCTCAGCAGGGCTTTAATGCTTTAAGGGCCATTAAAGGGGGTAGGGTCACACTCCGAACTGCCATCAATTAGGACACTCGTGTGTATTTCTGAACGGTTATGACAATTCATACCCCGTACCTGTTCCTAGCCCGACTCAATGTCTACGGTGGGGCTGTAAGTCAGTGAAACCGAACTGCTTTTGCGTCAACTGCTGTTGAGGCCGATGGGATCCCACCTTCAAGAGCAGCACTGAATTGATTCCAAGGTGCCATTTCCTACTTTCTTTCTTCCTACTTCTTTCCTTCTCTTTCTAAAATACCAGCAATTGAAATCTCCTTTTGTGTTAGACACTGTCTAGCACCGAGCTCTGCAGAGGAGCAAACCGAGCCCGGCTGATCAATACACACAGCTTATGCAAGCATGCTTTCTTTCGGGTGGGGGAAATTCTTCGATCCATCATTGTTCAGCTCCATTCTTCGGTGAATTAACATCTCAAATGACTGCTCGGGTCACACAGGTTCAAGTCGCTACGGCAGAAGCAGCTTTGCCCTGGCGAGGCGGCCGCGCTGCCCGAGGACTGTCAGGCAGCGGGGAAGGTAAACAGAGGGTTGTGTTTAATGTTTAAAGGAGCATGCTAATGGTCAATTAGCACGGGGATTAGGGAGTAGTTTTAAATCCACAAAAAGGCAGAGCTTCAAACACTTAGCAAACTGCCATCCAAGTGCAGTGTCGTGGGTTAACGCAGTACACATCTGAGGGAGGCAGAGCGGTGTTGATGGTGACGGTAACCCGTGATTGCAACAGCTGCTGACGGGAAGGCGTGAAAAAAGGTTGCAGGTATCTTGACGAGAACTGATAAGCAAAGTAAGTTTGCAGGGCGAGCAAACATCTAAAGTATTTGCCCCAGTCCAGACTCGACTGAATCCCATCCGTAGACCATCGTGATGTGATGGTTATGTTCCTTCTGTAGATGATGGGGTGAGAAACAGAGGTATCTGGTGCAAAGCAATCAGTAGTGGTGCAGTACTTTGGATGCTGTTCAGCAATTCAGAGAGAATAGATCACATCTTAAGAAAATGGCTTGTTCTTATTTCATTTCTGACTTACAGTGGGTTTAGAAACCATGCACACAGTTATGCTGCGTTCTGGCCTCAGCATCCCTGCTGTGAATAAATAAACCGAAAAGAAAGAAATGTTATTTTAGACAACCAATTTGTGAGTGGCAGCAGTGAAATTCTGCCTCCAGAAACAAGGTATTTAAACTATAACATACTAAAAATAAGATTGAGCAAGCAGGTTATGGATTCTGTTCAGGTAATTTCTCAGTTTTCTGACCTGCAAGGGGATTACATATTTCTCTGATGAGATTGGCTGATGAGGTAAAAATAGGAGGAAGGGAGACCGAAACAATAGTCAAGATAACCACTGTGAACCTTGTAAGGAAATGTGGTAAGCTGCGGCGGCTGTGGCCCAGACAGTCTCAGAATGCCATTTTGCATTCTCTCTAGTTTCTGGTATGGCTGTCATCGGGATGACTCGCATTTGTAGAGCCTCTAGCCCTCTATCATAGCCCATAGAGCCTTTTCTAGATTGAAAACTGGGTTTTATTCCCAAGGGGACTTGAAGCTTCTGAGGGAAACCAGAACACCCCTGTGCTCATTGCTGTGCCCTGGAGACAGGCAGCATCTCCTGAAAAGAGTCCCTAGCCCACTAACTTAAAGCTAGTAGGTTAGTAGCTACAAAGATGGCCACCCAAGTAAGTGCTGATTTAGTAGAGAAGATCAGCCCAACAGCTGCTGCAGTACTGTTGAGGTTTACGCAGACTTTTCAGCAAAGCTAATTCCGTGTCTGCTGCTCAAAGAACAGCGAAAGACAAAGTCCTTTCCAGAGAAATAGCTGTAAGTAGCAGTAAGGTTCAGTGCCTTTGTAGCCTTGGAAAACTCTTAGTTTCTTACCTGGATTATTACGGGAAATAAAAACTGTTGAGACCGTAAGGAATGCTAGGATTAAAACGGAGGTGACAAAACTGGAATTACAGACTGGAAGTGAGAGTTTCCAGCACCACAACACCTTGGGTCTGGGTTTAGCTGGCCTAGAGGCATGCAGCTCAGTTAACAGCTTTATCACTCTCTTACACCTGGTAATTCACTTTTTTATGTAGCTATGTACTTTGCACATTCAACGACAGTTAAGGAGGCTTGCAAGTCTGGAGGGTTGTCGATCCCACCGTTATTTTGCTTCACTCGGTTTCCTCCCTTTATTCCTGAACTCATCCCAGTGTCTGCTTTCTGTCTTGCTGAGGTACCTCCTCAAACACACTACTAACTTCAGATGTTTTTGCCCCACAACCTGCAAGGAGGCAGCATTATCCCTGTTGCACACAGGTAGGATGAGGGACAAACACATCCAAACAGTCTGTCCTGAGTCATCTTGGAAACCTGCCAGTGCCCAGGCAGCAAGCGTGGAGTCCCAGGCCAGTAAAGTGTTCTAACAGCTTCCAACCACAAGCTCTGAGAACTGATAAAGTTCACTTCTCTCTACTCTGCTGCTTACTGAGATGATAGTCCACGTCTCTCTGCAGAGCTTTCCTACCCTCGAGCACATCCACATACCCACACGGTTTGGTGTCATCAGCAAACTTGCTGAGGGTGCCCTCAATCCCTCATCCCTGTAGTCTGGGTATTACCTCTTGCCAGCAGTCCTAGGCAGGACTCATACAGTTAGTGAGGAGGCTTGCAGGGAGGTGTGTTCTTCATGATGAGCCTTTGCTTTTTGTTTCATCCTGGGGGATGCAGCCTGTTGAGAAAAATCTAATATACCAGATCTGAACCTAAAAATACAGCACCGTGTTGTCTAGGTTCCAGGCAGGTGTGTTTGCCAGTTTGTGCCTGAGATCAGGACCCATCCCTGTAAACATATACAGCAATAAGAACATGGTCTAGCTCTTCTATTGCAGTCGTTCAGTAGCCTCAGTCCCATTTCATGCTGTCAGCAAAGAACAAGGTTTACAGCAGAGACAGCAATCAAACCTACACCTTCTGGTCTTGGTCCACACTGGTCACCCAGCCAGACTTTTCCCTTTCAAATTTCTTGGCATACAGAAGTCCAAGCTAGGGATTGACTCCATCCCTAGACAAGCACCTTCCCTAAGGCGTTCCTTGGCTGTGGCTCACAGAAATCTGTTCTATCAGAGACATGCTGCGATGGCAAGGGGAGCATTTGCTCCCCCTTGGTTCCTCACATCACACAATCTGCACCAAAACCACATGAAGGACAACCAGGAGTGCACGTGGAGGACCCCTGCTTCCCAAGCACACAGACATGGGTCTGCTCTGCACTCGGGTTTACAAGGAAAGTAGCCTCTGTGGCATTTTGTGACTGGGATTGAGCAGAGTAAATAGCAACACCTAGAGCAGAAGGAGGCAAACAGCTCTTGGGCTCTGGATTTTCCTCTTCAGAACTGAAGATGCTGCGGTAGAGTGCTGGCAGGAAACTCTGCTTACGATGCTCATTCCTAGAGTACCTTCCAGGTCAGTAACTTTAATGAGGAAGAATTAAGCGTGCACATGGCTCACAGTGACCCAGTTTCGAGTTACGCTTCCAATGAGGATTCCTCACAAGATCACTTTTTGAATGAAGTGCCAAAATCAGTACTTCCCTTTTTCACTCTGTTTCTGCTGCAGAAAAGACACAGTCGAGCTTTTGACACACACACAAGATGCCATGCCTTGTGGTGTCTCTTCTGCTTTCCACCCTGTGCGAATGGAAACCTTTCCTGAAGCTGATAGCTCTGCCCACAAAGGGAAAGCAGAAGGGAAATGCGCCCCAGAATCCTTTTCTGATGCTCCTGATAATGGCAGGCTTCCCAGCAGTGCGAACAGATTTTATCACTGTAGATTCTCTGTAGTTTGTAATCCCCACTGCCCCAACCAAGAACATCCTCAAACACTTTCACATCTCCATTTCCTAACAAACAATCCTTTTTCAGTGTAAAAAGCAAAAGTCTGTGAGGAACAACTGTTCGAATGAACACAGCTGAAGAGAACAGTGTTCCTGGCTTTAGTGCAGATCTGAAAGCACCGTGTGTTATTCACACTGAGCGCTCGCTTTTGTCAATGTCCAGCCCAAAAGCTCATCTGCAAACCATTAATGTCTCACCTCTGGAGCTCAGGCCGGTGCATCTGTTGCTTATAAGTGGGGATTGATACCAGTGAGAGATGGGTCCACCATACACCAGATCTATCATTTTAGGGGAGAGAAACCCTGCTCAACTGAATTTGCTGCTAGGAAGTGCACGTGTCCCTTAAGGAAACACATCTCTGTCTGAACTTCCTATCGGTCTGGAGAGAAGTGAAATAAAAATCGTGGGTCTTAATAGCTACCAATAAATCTCCACACAGTGCTGTTTTCAAGGCAGGCAGGTGTAAGTTCAGTGCTTCCGTGAGGGGTACAGTGGAAACAAAGCACTTTTCTTTCACATTCCCAGTCATTATTTGGATCAATCCTGCAATTTGGTTTCATACTGAAGTGTATTTCAGTTTTGGAGTTCATTTCGTATTTAAGAATAAGGAGGTGATGTCTCTGCATAATGTGTTTAGGCACATCCTTCTGCCATATGTGGCACTGTACCAATTCTTTGTGGTAGAATTGGTCTTAGTGAAAATACCTGGTGTTCACAGGTCAGAATCTCCCCACTGGGGAATATTTTCACAAGCAAGAGAATCTGCATTGATGGTACTTACAAGTTACACTTGTTATAACAGTAGATGGTCTCAAAAAAGTACAGTGCCAAGCTCTTCAGGTGACCAGAGCCAAGGCTGTATTCATGAAAGCACATAGAAGCTCTGGTTGCACAGTCCTGGCAAGGAGACATCCGAGTAGATGTGAGTACAGTACAGTGCAGCCACATCCTCCCAGTCTTTCCAAGACTTTTATAAGTTTGCAAACACTCGTGTAGCCACCAGTCGATTAGCTGAAGTCTCTTTTTATAGACGTGTTTGGTATTTTGTGGCCAAACACCAGCTTGCTCCACTCAGGCTTCAACTTGGCATTTTAGCTGGGCCTGGCTAGAGAACCCCAGATCATAGCAGGGCTTTCCGGTCCTGGCTCTCTGTGCCACCAGCTATACAAAGCTTCTGCTCCCAGCTGGAAGGACTGGCAACCCTCCCTCATGACTGCAGAAAATGCTGTAGGCGATAGCCTCAAAAAAAGATGCTGGACAACTACTGAAGAGCTTCCTCGTAAATTATTGACTGAACTTGTTCTACAAGAAACTGTAGCGATGTTATTACTCGGGTAATAGTGTATGGATTTACACACACAGGCAGTAAGGGCTGTTTCCAGACAGTCTGTTGGTGGAGGAAGCTACAATAGCAAAGCAATTACTGTAAATACAGAATTGGCCACAGTACTTTCAGAACTGGTCAAGTCAAGAGAAATGGAGGCAAAACCAGGAAGAAGCTCTTGGAGGACTCCTTCACTTTCCAGACTATCTAGCCTTCATGGAATACGTGTGAGTCTATGGTATTCCATCCATGTCCCTGAAGATTTAATAAAGACATACCCAGGTTCATGTCAGTCCTCAATACTGCCAGACTTTGTAAAATACTAAGCTGAGCTTCACTTAGAAATCCCTTATTCTTTAAAGTTAGACTGAGCTAATCCCTTAATTCAGTTCCCTTTTCCTCTCTGTACAGGTAATAAATATCAGTTTTACAGGAAGGCTTCTTTAATCCAGTAACTTATGGACACATGGCTTTAAGCTTTGGTGAGTTCAGGGTTCTGCAGATGAAAAACAGTGTGTAAATTCTCAGTGGAGAAGCTGATCTATTTGCTGGGCACTGGAACATCAAGGAATGATTTCCATTCTTAGTATGATGAAAAAATCGAGATTTTCTCGCAGTTTATGTGGATTCCTGCTTCATGAAACTGTTTCAGACAAATCACCACACTGTTTCCCTGCAAGGCTTGTTCAGGGGATTCTGACTATGAATTGCTGTGGGTTAGATACCAGTTTTAGTGAGGTTTCAGATGCAGAGTTCCAACCAGCAGGAAAGCTGCAGATTTCGCGTGTTTTCTCCCCTGAAAGAGTGATTCACGCTTACTTCCTCTAACACCAGCAAACCTGCTGTTTCTAACAGAGCTGAGGGCTCAGACTGTTACCAGTTTTGCCCCTGCTCTGGTGATTTACCTCTGAGCAGTTAAGTGCAACCTGAGTGATAATACAGGACAGCAGGATGCTGAAAGAAACCCTGGTCATGCTCTGCTCTGTTCTGATGTTGATTCGAGTGGGACACTAACTTTACCTTTCTTTTCAAGCCCAGGTTTCCTCTGAATTCATGGAAGGGTTCTGAGGGATTAGCGTGGCTGAGAGTGCTACAGGACAAGCCGAGGGCCTTCCCTGAATCACGAGTTACCCACACTGTTAGCAGGTTCAATCAGGAGTTCAGGGTACCCGGCAATGCTGCTAGTCGCCTCCATGCATTGGCATCGGGTATTAGTACAGGTTTTCAGTTCCTCATTGTATTCTGCATGCTGAAAATCACCACTTCGGAGTGAAAAAAGTCAAGTAATCCTCGTGGAAAGGCAAAGAGGGAAAGCAGAATGATTAAATATACAAAGCCCTAGCGAACTCTCGTTGTCCAAGAGAAATGAAGAGAACGAAACAAAAATTGAAGGGATCTGTGCTGATGTTTGCAGACTGGCAGAGCTCTCTCTGCTGAGGAGTCAGGGGGAAATTCCTCCTTTCTTTGTGCTCAATCTTTGTATTTCTGAAAGTGCATCTCTCAAAATAATTCCGGGCAGCTGCCCCAGCTTTCCCTTGCCTGCGAAGGGTTGTGTGGGCACATTAGCCCCCTTGCCTTCAGGAGACCTGAAAGACCAAAGGTCCATAGAATGAGCTGCAGATGAAGCAGACTAATTGGTCTCAGAATGAAAACACATGGCTTCTTTCAGGATCTTGACTTTTTAAATACTTGTTTAAAGTAAACATTTGCAATTCCTCATGAAAGGCACTTTCCTCCCTGAATCCTCTTGACCCTCAGTGACCTTTCTTACCAATTGCGCATTGCTTTACCCTTGGGGATGATTAAATCTTGAGAGGCTTCTCTTCCCCTTTTATTCTTTTCTTCCCCACATTTGTTTCTGAGCACTAACCCTGACTTAGAACTGGCTGGAAGCAAGCTGGGTCAGAAGGACAGGAACACACCAAATGCCTACCTGAGCATCTTATGTGGGTGTCTGAGGCTGGGGCTGGAGGGGAAGGAAGCTGCTGTTCATAACAATTTATATTAAAACAATAGCCCGCGGACAATGATGGCCTAACACTATCTCACCAAAGACGTTTTCTAGCTAATATCTGAACTGAAGGGCGTTGGGAATGTCTTGTGTCCCACAGGCAGTGAGAGAGCACAAGCAGGGAAAGGTAGCCTGAGGCAAAGTCATCACTCAGAGAAGATACTTTAAAACTAAGGCCTGTGGCTGTACTCTGCTTTGTAGGAAAAGCCTGACAGAATGTTTGACTCCAAGCTGTAACCACTGCGGAAGGAAGGCAGGTGAGCCCTCCCAGTTTGTCTCCAGGGTGTCAGTACCTGAGAGCTGATAGCAGTCTCTCTTAAGTCACTGTATTCTCATTTGCACTGTGGGCCAAGGACCTCCCAAACCCTGGTGTAACTATTGGGCAGGGTCAAAGCTGTGCCCCAGCGCAGAGGGTCTGGTGCTTGCTAACAGGGCTGGGAGGAGTTGCTGTTCAAGTCGGGGCAACAGCTGTTCCAGCCTTCCTTTTCAGGCTTGTTTGCTAAAAAGCTAGAAAGAGAAGATTAGTTCTTGTACAGCACAAGTGTTCAGAACTTCTGCTGCCTAATGCCTGTCTGTGGGGTTAGAGGTCAGCCTGCTCCTCCCATCCTCAGTGCCCAAACGGGAAGGTGCCTGCAGGGTAGGCTGTCCTGGATGGCACAGAGGCAGCGGGAACATCCTCACATCCCTGTACCCACATGAGAGAGCCATGGATGCAACTAGACACATCAGTGATAGTCATGTGGAGAAGCAGGCTAGTAATTTGGCTGGACACAGTGCCACTGTTGCTGGAGAGAGCTGTATTTGCATCCAACTCTTGTAGCCCTATGTGATACTGTGCCTGGCACTGGGAAATTCCTAGCCCTGCACCTCACTGTGTGCTGTATCAATGGAGATGGACTGTCCACACTGCACCTGCTGCTGTAACACAAACAGCTGAGCTGGCCACAACCTGCCTGCTGAGCAGCTTTGTGTAGCCTGAATAGCCTGAAGGAAAGGTATTGTACTGTTTTCCATCCTCTAAAGAGCACTGCGGCTTAGCTGCATTTGCTCCCCATGTTCTTCCAGAGATTTCTGTACTGGAGCAGGAAGTCCAACACTGAGACTTCAGTAAGCTGGTTGGGATCTGCAGAGCTAGGCAGAAAGATTTATCACGAGGATGGTCTGTGCCTAGGTATGGGCACAGAGTACACGGGGGAATGACTTGCTTCCACCAGCCGTTTCTCAGGCCACAGCTCCAGTGAAGGATTCCAAGGGCTGTCCCTGAGCGCTCGGGCTGCCTTGTGGCCAAACCCACAGAATCACTGAGACCCCTGGCATGTAAGAGAATTCTTCTGGATTGCAGAGGACCGCTGTGGGAGAGGGCTGTCCTGTCGATGTCAGACACACACACAGAATGTCCCTGACATAATTTGGCGATGCAATCCCAACAAAAGACACACTTCATGGAAAAGGCATGAGGCACACCCTGCCCCAATTGCTCTGCACACTCACCGTCCCGCATGCCTAGCCAGGTTATTTCCATTAGCCGGAGTAAACACCACTTGAGTGAAAGTAGGAGGCAGACATAGCTCCCATTGAAATATCCAAGCCTTTTCTGAAGTTGAGATCCTTCAAATATTTACTGTCTTTTTTCCCTAAGACCCTATTTATGGTCACTGTTAGTACTGTGCGTCAGCAGTGCCATCCAGCACCCCTGTGTTTCCTCATGAATGAGGAATTCCGAATGGACCGGTTGAGATTCTCTTGCTGGGGGGATGTCCCGTGGACAAGACAGAAAGCAAAGTTATGGTTAAAACCTACAGATATTTTCTTTTAGTGGTAACTTCCCTTTTTTGTTCAGTTCTGTAACTGACTCATGATTTTCCCTCTGTCTCAGCTTTTCCATTTATCTTAAACGAACTAGAAAGTGAAACATGTTGTTGCTACTCTGATAATCAAGGGCTGATTCCTGGGCTGAGGAAGAGGTGCCTAGGAGCTGCCACCTCACCTTTGATTGCCGTTTGGAATTCCAGCCCGGCTGTTATCTGCAGCCCATAAACCTCTGTGCAGATGGCATCAGCAGGAATACTCACCACCTCTTTTGTTGTTGTTTTTTACTAAGATGGGAAGAGAATGCACAGCATCCCAAGCCCATCCCATGCTAAACAAGTGCAGAGCCAATGATCTTGCTGCCGCCTGCAGCAGCAGCACTAACTGGGCTCTCCCCTCAATGGCAATAAACCACGCTCTGCCTCGCCACAAAGTACAGGCTTTCACGCTGGTTTCCTCACTGCTAGTCTGTGGTCAGAGCAGGCCTGTAGAAACGTCCCAGCACTCAGTGGGTATTGTTGCTGTAGCTGATTCCTGAAAGGCGCGGTGTGGCTGAGCTGGTTAGAAAGTGAGGCAAATCACAGCTCAATCGTACGGCTCCAGCGACATGAGGTGTCATTGCGGCAGTGTCAGGAAACCTGAGCCTGTCCCATACAAGTGCCTGTTACAGAGCAGCACGGGGTATGTGAGGGGAATACTTCAACGTCCTTCCTCCTTTCTCTGCCGTTGACTTGCTCAGACCAGGAGGAAGCATTGCATCACATAACAACAGAAACACTGACCTTGCTGGGGTTTACACATGATCATAATGTAGTGTACTGGGGTGTAGTCTGACCTGATCTCAGATGTGATCTTAGAAACACTCTAGGAGCTGTGTGAGAGTTTATCATTGATGCAGGAAAGTCTCTGTGTGCTCTAGAAGATAATCGTGGTATTGACCCAGGCTGGGTTTTGTAACTCTTTCACAGTCGGGTTTTTTTAAAGGAAGCTGGGAGACCAACCACATCTTAGAAATAATCCTCGTAGGCCTTTGAACAAAGGGGCAATATTGACTAAAGGACACGTATGCACCAACTGGGTCAGTGGTGATAAGGGGTACCCAGGGTGGAGCAGCTTTTTGTGGAAGTAGCAGAGCAAAGCAGTGCACTGCACAAGGGGGTGATACCACAGCGTGGGCTGCAATAGCCAGGGGCTGGACTTTTCATCCAGGGACAGCTGCCCCACTTCTGTGCTCCTGTGAGATTGTTCTGTAGGAAACTTCACATTCCACACACACATTTTTACTGGCACAAGACTGTCTCGTCTTTGCTCCTCTCTGCCTTTTCTGTAGAGAGAGGGAAAGAAACAAGGAAGAATGATCTTTCTCCAAAAGCTGTAATGTTACTATAGAAGAACAAACATCCAGTGTATGTATTCCGTCTCACTGGTCTGGCAGGTTGATGCAAGATACAGAGAACTAATGTCCCAGTTGCTTGAAAGATGGGTCAAAGGAGGCAGCAGCAATTTTCACTCACTGAAGGGGCAAAAAGCAAAAAGGAAATAAATACAGATGTGTACGTTCCCAAGAAAGAGAATGGAAGCGTCAGCACAGGACGTGGCTGCTGTGGGCTCTCCCAGCAGCGCAGATCATGGGCTTTTCAGGGTCCCAGGCCATTAGTGCGGGCAGTGAGAATAGATGAGGAACATTCCTCATGTGTGTAATCTCTTAATGACAGGCTGTGCTCTCGCAGGGTTTGCGGGGACATGAACCTCTGCCGCAAACTGCAGGAGCCGCGTGTTGGTTGTCTTGTGCCCTCAGCACCTAACTACTCCCAGGGAGGAGCTGAGAGCTCTCTATGGTCAGCGAGGGCAGAAGTAATTGCGTCTGTGTGGGTCAGTGCAGAAAGATTTATAAAAATAGGAGCACACTGTCGGCATTCTAATTGTAGATGTTCCTGAGGGTGAGAGCCTTTCAAAATGCAGGTAGCTCCATGAAGGAGCTGGGATACATGGAATGCACAGGATCAAGAGACAGTGCAAGTGCCAGGAAGGAGTGGAGAAGCGATTTACCCTGTGCACTGCCCGGTACCTCGTGCTGTGTTTACATTTGATCGGTTCTCATCGTCAGTGATGATGGGGGTTTTTTACTGGAAAATGCCAGATTATCAGAACAGAGTCTGTGTTGTAACCAACACATTTAATCTAGATTTCTTCAAGGCATCAGATACAGAAAAGCCCTTCCAAGGCAGAGAAGGGAGCGGAGACAGTACAGAAGTGTCACTTGGATGTGAGAGCACTCACCTTGGCCGAGAGCAGAGTGGTTCAGTGGATCAAGTGAACTAAACCAAATGATTGTTGGTCTTTGTCCTGGGCTCAAGTACCCTCTGGCACAGGATGTAACTGGGCAGGAGGAAGCAGGAGGAAAGGCAAAACAAACGCACCAGAGTGCATGTTTACATCCTTGTAACTGAATTTATTTCAGGAAGGACAAAGAGGGAAAGAATTGGAAAAGAGGCAGCCCGTGCCACAGTTTGGGTCCAGGTTGCAGTGAAAGGCAGAGACTTGGCAGTAGCACGCTTGCTCTATGCTGTTCTCAGGTACCATAGAGGTACCCCTTCAGATACCACTGATGGTCAGCATTTCACTAGCAAATGAGAGACGCCTCGTATAGACTTCTCCGAAATATTTGGCTCCAGGGGTAACTTCAGACAGTTGAGTTTTAGGATAAGGATGGCAGCCAGGGAATGCAGAATAAGTGAGGATATTTGTTTACAGAAGAAAAGCGTCTGGTTGGCCTGGGAGAGGAATTTTGGAAGGAGGGGTCTTAAGCACAAGTCTCTTGTGACCCTCGGGACAGCCTAGCAGCAATGCCTTGCTACACTAGACGAAGAAAAAAGAAAATGAGTGGAGTGTGAGTGCAATATTGTAATCTTCAACTAAGGCGGTTAATTCTAAATTCAGGAGCCCCATCCATGGTAACAATCATAACAATCTCTTTAAAGGCTCAGTCAAAACCCATTATTCTGCTGTCCTGGTCCTTCCCTATTTCCTTTCAACTGCCTGATGGCTTCCTCCCAGAAGGTGTTACAGTGCCTTCCCTTCCTACTTCAATAACTGCTTTTTCTGTATTAGTTAATAAATTACTGGCAGTTGCCTTTTGAAGCAATGCATGGGCTATCCCAGCTGCAGAGTCAGCCCTGGTACCCTTACACCTCCACATCATTGATAAGTTACCTTATAGCTGTTCAAGGAGAAGTAGAGTCCATGCTGCATTCCTGCTTCATCAGCGATTGCCATCCAGATAGCTGAGAAGGGAGGTGTGAAGCCCATGTGAGGAACCCAAGTGAGGTCCCCTGTGGGGGGACAGAGAGGCCAGTTTGCAGAGCAGGTTCCCAGCCACACTTCCCTGGGGTACACCGGTGTGCTTGGTCCCACAGGGTGCCTAATTCCCACTTGAGGCATTTACGTTTCATACATTTCCCGTGTGAAAATGCATATTGTTGCTGGGCCAATGAGGGGGAGCATGCATCTGTTGCACAGCTGGAAGAGAATAGGTAAGGGCTGGTAAGGAAGTGGGTGAGGATGGTCTTATGCAAGGACTGGCCAAGCCAGGCCCATTTTTACAGGAGAGCTAAGGCTTTGCTGCTGCCATCAAAGCATTGATTCTTTTGAAGGGCAAGTCCTCAGCTCCCTGAAACAGGCATCCTAATACTGATTTAGTTGTTTATTTGCGTGGCGTTTCCTGAGGCAGAGCAAGCGTTTTCTTTGCAAGCTGAAATTTAATTTAATGATAGAAGTATTGGCTGGGTTAAGTTTTACCGGAACAGAATCACAAAGGATGTTCTTCATGGAGTACTGGCTATCAATCACCTAGGGCTCATCACTGAAAGCTCAGTTCCCGCAGATGATGTAGGAAAAACTCTCGCTGTGATTTATGTACTCGAACAGGAGAGGCAAAGCATTGTAAGTGAAGCCAAATTCACATGCAGCTTTTCTGAGGCAAAGATTTTTATGTCAAATATACAGCTTGAATACTCTGCAGAGTCTGTTTTTCTTTGTAATCGCATCAAAGCCTTCCTCCCCTGTGTTTGCCTCACAAGGAGAACCAGTTTGGCATAAATAAACAACATCCAGTTTGTGCCGCTGAACTCGCCTGACGAATGCACGTGCTTGGAGAACTCAGAATCAGTTAATACAGCTGCATGTGGGTCACTGCCTGATCCGTGTTACCGTGCAGCGCTCGCATGGCTATGCCTATGCCTATGGCTATGCCTGTGCCCGTGCCTGTGGCTACGGCTATGTACTGGCGCTGAAAAAGGAGCGATGGCTCTGGCCCGGGACGGGCAGTGCATCTGGAGGAGAGTTTCCACGTTTCATAAAGTCTTTGTCAGGTTGATTTAAAAACTGCAGCTGCTGTTTGAGGCTGCTGTGTTTCTTGGAAGCTCATTACCGTCCCAACAGGGTGTTTCATGCTGGAACAATTGTCTACAATCTCTTTGCTGTTGTGGTCTGCTGTGACCACTGTATAGAAGACTGCAGAGTTTTGGACAGGGTGTGGAGCTCACAGAGAGGGACAGATGCGTCCACAACCTTTGCAGGCTGTGTGCAGAGCGTACGTCAGTCCCTTCACGAGGCAGTGCTTCTGTGCACGTTTCCCGTGGAAGGCGGAGTTTTTGCGCGGTCTCCTTCGGTAGAGCTCTAGGTGGGTTGTGCCAGTCACCAGGGGATGTGTAAACCTGGAACCAGAGCTGCAAATGCTGTTCTCTGTGAATTCCTGATTTTGTAGCTATTTGCTTTGCAGGCCATTAGGAAATGAAAAAAGAAATGTGAGTTTATGTTGACGAGTTCTAGTACACAGCGTTCTCTCAACCAGAAGGCATCTTTCTTCTCTTTCCTTTCCCACTTTCCTACAACATTTCTTCTTACCATGTAAAACATAATAATTGATATCCTCGTGGAATTTTCCTTTCACTGCATCTCCTCAGCCTGGTTTATGCCCTTTCCCTCTATTTACACCCCCAGCAGACTCTACTCACACTTTTTCACAGCCTGAGTGAGAGAAGACGATGCAGTCTACCACTGTCAGATCCCAGTCAGGCCTGGACATCTGATGCAAATTCAAGCTTTCACAAAATAAGGGCCTCATAACAGGCAGGATCACAGTCTGCGTAGTCTGTATTTTGCCAGGATCAAACCATTCCTGTTCACCATGGCTGATAGACACGAGAGGCTGCAATGCTGCTCATGAAGCAGTAAGGTGCCTAGGACTCTTCTGACAGATGTAGCCTTAAACTGCGAGTCTAATGTAGTCAGTAAGCAGCTCATAATTGGGATTAACAATGCCATCCCCTGGCTGATTCTTGATTGGTATGTGTGGGCTTTAATATAGCTTAGGAGGATCAAGTGACCCTAATTGTGCCCAGCTTGTCCATTTAAGTGCTTGATTTTTTTCTGAAATAAAAGGGTGGTTTGGATAAATACCACATCTCAGTGAAGGCAAGCTGATCTTGCTCGGGTGTTCCTTTCAAGTGTGGTGTAAATTACAATTTCAGTTTTCCGTGCCCTTTGTGGAACTGTACTTCAAAACATTTCACATTAACGGAGATGAAGAGGCAATGCATGGAAAAGTAGGAAATGAGGTTCTGAAACCTTATTTGTATGCATTGGAGTAATTACTCCAGCATGTAGAAGTGTTTCTTTCTCTTTGAGCTAAATATTTTCTTTCCCAATCCCCTGTTAAAGCAAACAGAGTATGTATGGTTTCGATCTTATTGTTGATTAAGAAAACCCTCCTAAAGCCATGAACCAGACCTCAGAAGCATCATTGTGCAGCGACAAAAGCTTTTTATTGCTAATTGTAAAAGCAGGGCAGTCTCCAGCAGAGAGTTGCTGGGTTGCTGACTGATGCCTTGACAGATAACAGACAATCAGAGCCACACTCTAAGATTCCTGCTGGAAAACAAAAGACGATTAATTTACCAACAACAAGCAGGCATCCACTTAGCAAAACCATTGTGTGCTGGAAAAGACTCGGGCCAGGCAGGCAAACAATGAGCTTGCAGCAAAGTAGGGAAGGAGCTGGGTTTGTCCCTGAGTGGGCAAATAACTAAGGAATGGCCGTGATGCCCATTAAAAGCCCCCCACCTTTTTTTCCCAGCCTGGGTGGGGCTGCTTCGCGTTTGCACAGCAGGTCTCTGCGACAGCATCTGCCTTCACTGGGAGATTCAGGCTGCCTTGAGGTGATTTTCTGTCCCCCTCCTTGCCAAAACAGGACTGTTGGGGATTTCAGTCCTCCACCATGCTGGAATGGGAGGCTAGCAGCAAGTGGAACTACTAGAAGAATTCATCGCTCAGACATGAGCTATTGGGATGCTGGGGGCACAGAACAACAATTAATGGGGTTTCTGAAGCTTCTCAGTAGCTTATTACAGACAGGCTGCAGCTGAGACTCCTCTTCGTTCGAGTTGGAGTCGTGCAGCCAGTGCGCTGCTGGAGTGTGAGTATGAAACACAGAATTGTGGCACCAGCAAAGGGCCAGTTTTCCCGGAGCAGTGAGGCAGATCTAAGTTGGTTATGTTTGCTTACCCTGTTAACAGCCCCTTTTCACCCTTCATCAAATCACTGTTGTTGTTGTTATTATCATTACATGAGGCTCGCTGGGAAGGCATGAGAGTGCTAGCCAGAGGAAAGACCCTGTAGAGGCAGTTGCTGGCAAAGAGGCAGAGGAGGTCTCTGGCCCACAGCAACTACCATGTGTGATGGAAGGGATCAGGCAGATGCCAAGGAAATAGATGATAAAAGCTGAGGATACCAGATACTTAGCAAACAGCTAAGGGAGGCTGGGATCCACAGGTCTTGTAGAGCAGGAGCTGGCTTGTTCATAGCACGTAAGAAACATGGAGTAGGGCAAAGCTATCAGAGCAGCCCACGGTCTGTGCACACAGTTTACCTTTGGCCTTTCACTTTTAATGGCACTTCAGCCTCTCCAAGCTCTGTTGTCCCAGTGGGTACTGAGGTTCGATAGGGAGTCATTTGCCTTGTGGAGAACTTCATAGCCACAAAGCATGGTAAGAGGCAGAGGTGGATATAGAACATAGGAAACCTGGCTGGTTACACCACTGGAGTCACACATAGAGCCAGTGCTGCGTGGAGGCTGCATATCCACAGCTTGTCATGAAAACAAAGGTAGGAAGGTCAGACACCTGGACGAGCCTTAGCATGAAATCACACCAGCTGGGAAACCTCTGGAGAAGAATGAGGGCTTGACCAATAGCCAGCCAAAGAGCCATGTGGGGAATAGCAACAGGAAGATAACTTGCACTGCCCTGAGGTCTGGTTATCCCAGACATTCTGTATCTGGTGTGATGGCAAAGCTGAGGGACAAACCTCTACCTTACAGTCCCAGCCAAGCACTTGCAGCTTCGTCACCGTGATTTAGATGCTCTGCAGAATGCTGGAGAGAAACAGCATTTACAGACAGCCCTTAGAGCAGAGCTGAGACATAAGCAGTGACCTTTTGACCATGTTTGGTGGGTTTTAGCACAGTGCTGGAATGTACACTGAACAAAGGGAGCAATTTCTATGAAAACAGGTGCGTTTGAGCTGGTCAGCCAAATACAGACTGCTGAACAAAATGGAAATGCTCCTGAGATTCCTGCCAGACCCCCTGGGCGGGAGCTTTCAGTTAAGACCAGAGGAAGCTATCTCTTGCATAAGATACACTTAAGTCCTGTGGCACCCCATAGCTGAATGACCTGCCATCAAAAGCTACCCTTCTCCTCTGGCATGCAGGAAAATTGTCCTTTCCCATTCATATGTACACTAGGAGCTCATGGAGCTGGCAGGAACTTGCTCTGAAGTTTGTTGTTTTGTTGGGTTTTTAAGTCTCAAACAATATCTGAATCACATTCCGATGCTGAAACAAAGCAGCAGTGTGACTGTCAAAACTATTCAGCAGTCTCCCTTACCAGTCACTCTCTTACTAAGGAAAAAGAATGCATGCTACCTTTCTTCAGCCCACCCAATGCAGTATCTTGCTGGGGAAATCCCTTTCTCTGGGACCATAAGCTTTTCCCCTTTAAACCTTTTTCTTCAAAGTGTGCTTTTTTGTTTATTAACTGTAGGTTACCCAGAAAAGACACAGGGCTTCCCAACCCGCCTGTGCGTACCTGTCGGTACAGCTCCTTCACCTACACTTGACTGTCAGCTAATGAAAGGAGCTGCGGTACTTCTTGCTTCACATGGATGCTGGTGATAGGAGTTCTGGGTGGTTAGGCAAATCTGCCGGGTTTGATGGTTTGGTTCCTTCTTAACCTGCATCTGGTAACTCAGACCGCACCGAGTGGCGTGGAAACAGGCCAGGGAATGAAGAGTTAGAACAGCCCTTGCTGTGGAAAGGTTCCTGTGCGAACGGACTCTTTCTGCCAATAGGGCTTATGCAGGACTAGCAGGCTACCAAAGCCACACTGTGTCTGCTGAACAGCTTTGTACACGTGGGGAATGAGGCACTGGCTCATTCAAAGCCTGTGAAAACCAGTTGTGGGCAAACTCCCTTTGATTTCATTTAAGTGACTACGTAAGGTCGTAATGTGGCCTCTTAAACAGAGCAGCAAACCATTGCTTAAACAGATGCGTTAACAGAACACTAACTAAAGCCCCAAAGAAAGAGGCAAAGAGCATCATGTGCTACTGTCCGAGAAAAGAGAGGCTGCAATTTTCCAGACATTATTAGATATTAATGATTTTTTGCAAGATTTTGTGTCCTCTGGAGCAAAAAAATAGGCAGAAAAGATGATGTCCTCTTCATCCTCTCTGAAGAAAGAGAAGAAAGTATGCAGTATTTTTAATGGCACAATTCTGGATGGATAGATTTCTGCTTCATTTCTTTATTGTTAGAGTGATCCAGGGCTTGGACTTAATTTACATCACAGCTCTGTGCTCTGTGTGTGTCGTTACTTGTGCCAGCTCTATGTTTTTGTGTCATGCCTGTCCTGAAACTTACTGCCAGCATAGCCAGACCCAGCTGAAAGAACTCCTTTGTGAAAACCCAAAGTGTATTAATGCCCTTCCATTTCTTCTAACAACTCCTGAGGTGTCTCAGTGGCAGCTGTACATAACCAAGAGCATCTACCCACACACTCGGAAATCACGAGTCTCATCTGATGTTACCTGTTCAAAAGTCAGGTATTGCTGAACTGAGTCACCTGGCCTCCTGCAATCAGTACTTCCCGAAAACAATTCAGCCCACCTATCTGGGAGACCTTGTTTGGAATGAGGTGATTTCCTCGCTGGCAGCAGTGCTGCTCACTCTCCACTGGCAATACCAGGTGCCTCAGGGACTGGTTTAGCCCAGATTCCTAAATTGTACATGCCTGGAGACAGAGGTAACAAATTCCACCCTAATCCCGCTGATAGCTGTCTCTGAGGCATCGGAAGAGACCTTTCCCTCAAGTTTGCTGGGAAATTTTAAAATTGCTTTGTGACCTAAGGATCAATCTCTTGTTAAAACAGAAATACACAATAGGAAGCAGGATGAAATTTAATAGACTCCAAAGCTCAGGAGGATTGTGGGAGGTCTGACCTCCTCTGTATTACAAGTCACAAACTATAGATGGGGTGGAAGAGAAAGGTATTGGTATTATTTCAGAACAGGAAGCATGACTTTTACAGCAAAAAAGTACCTGTAATGAAATAGTGGAATAATGCCTGTTGAAGAGAGATGCTTGGCATCTCATCATTTAGAATCTGTTTCCTAACGTGGGGGTGCACCTTTCACTTCTAGAGATTTGGTTTGATCCAACTTGAACTCACAGACCTTTATTGAAATGCTGGAGGTGAGTTTAAAACACAGAGTTTAGGCACACTCTGAGGTTAATCATTATAACTTGATGAATCCCCTCAGGAAAGGAGGAACTCCTCTGCAGAAAGGTTCCTGGCCACAGGCACGGGACACAGCAGCCCGGGAAGTGATAGAGGCTGGGTGGAAGGGACAAGGCCAGGAGTTCACTGGCTGCTGGCACCACAGGCAGGGCTTGGGAGGGCACCTTCAGGTGAAGATGATGCAAACACATTTGGGAGACTTGGCTTCTAACCCTGGCAGGTTTCCGTGGCACACATGCCTCCTGACAACCACACTGACCTTACTTACTGTGGGAGGCTGCGGGGCTTACATACTAACGCAGTGCTAGAAAATTATTAACCCTGCTGTACTAGCAGAACTGTAAAGAGGTCCTTTTTATCTCTCTCCCTGCCTATCCTCCAGTCTGTTCAGTCCTCTGTGCTTACCACCAGCTGTGGAGAGCTGGTCCCCTTGATTTGCAGTAGCACATCATCAGTGAGGAATCAGGTTTTTCCTCATTTGAGCTCTCCTGGAATCCTGCCTGTGGCTGCCTTTATAGATTCCTGGTTCTGAAGTCCTCTGGGAGACAGTATGAGGGGTTTCATTTTCTGATTCGTGACCTCCTGAAACTTGAAAATGAAAGTACATACAGTGTAGTATAGCCTGCTGGCCTTAGGCTTAGTGTTCATAGCTGCCTTGCGCTGACTCCTAAGAGCAGCCTGCAGTCTGTAAGTGCTGGTTATAAAGCTGTGATGGTGGGCACACAAGTATTACATCAATTCCAGTGCCCCAGTGACAATGGAGACGACCCAGGACGCAAACGTAGCCAAACCCACAGAATCCAAATGCAGCATGAAGAGCTAGAAAGCCATTCTACAATCAGACTAATTTTTAGAGGTGTTTTGTGTGTGTGCAACGCACGCCTGCTTTTTATGAGAGAGGGTGGAAAAGGTGCAGAATGTTCTAATAATTTCCTTCTCAGTTTCTCTCCAGTACTGAGTCCTTGATGAGATATACTGTAGTCCAAAACCCTTTCTGCTTTGCTTCCAGTGCAATGCCTGTGGACATAACTGCATCCATCCCCTGAGCTGCCTCTCCCCAGATGCCTCTACATAAAAGCTAATACTATGAGCCAGTATGGCACATTCCCATTCCAAGAAATCCCATCAAGTCAGATGACTTCTCCTAGTGAAGAGCACGAAAATTAACTTCTGCTTCTCTTAATTTCTTCTGTTTCCTTTGATTATATTCATTAAGGGGTATGAGGTAGAGAATGAGAAAAAAGGAGCCATTGGAAGCCAGGCTCCTGGCGTTGTCTGCCGGCTGCTCAAACTTGGAGAATTTTTCCATAACTGACTTCCTGGTTTCGTTAGTGAAGCTCGGAAGATTGACGGTTTGTGTTTTGGCATTGCAGTGGTCCAAAGGGTGGGACCTTCACATGTGAGATAGAAAACCTCTTGCTGATGCTGCAACTCTTCGTGGGGGTGCACCTTTCATCTCTGCACTGTGTGGCCAGATACTTACTGTTACCTCAAGAATCAATGCATCCATTTCACTCCATCCTGGACACTGTAGAAGGGCTGATAAGAGTCCTGAACAGAGTAACACGTTGAGTGAATGAGAGCCTTTAGCTTTTTAGACTCACTTTCAGGAGATGGGCAATGGAGACAAAACACTGCACATAAAGAGCAGTGACGATTGGCAGTAACGCGTGCTTCTGAGAGCAATTTGTTAGCCTGACTTCTCTCTTGGATGTGAAGATTAGGCACCCAGGGTGATTTGACAGAGCTCTTGAGTACATACAGCTGCTCAAGACTCCCGCTGACACAGATTCCTCACTTGAGTCTTGTAAGTCTGCAGCTTGGGTTTACTATTGCCTGGCCAGGCCTGCCCGGTCAAGCTCATCCCTGGGCTTTGTCCTCTGTGGTAGTTTTACAGACTGCTGATACGCATTCAATCTGTGTTTTCAAAACAGAATAAGCATGAAATGCCATCGCTGTGCAGTGCTAACCATCATCCCTGCTCCACCACTGACACAGATGTGACGTGACAGCAGGATTCTCCCCAGGCACAACAGCCATAAAGAGTTACTTTCACAGGCTGCAGCCCAATCAGGAGTGGAAGTGAGGTCTGAAATCCTCCTTATTTTCCATCTGTCACGCCAATCATCCCACTTGCTGACATCTTGAGAACAGCATGAGAGGGATAAATGAATTTGTGGGGTAGCTCCAGTGACCTCCTAGGAATTATGTCATGGGTGAATTAGATGCACTGCATCTCTAGTTACATCAGCTGGGCTAGGAAGAGGAGAAACACTGGAATGCTTGGAAGGGGAGAGTATTTGCTAACAGTAGTCTCCAGGCTTCATTGTCATGAGAAGACATGAAATGAATGGAATTGATGGTGGCTGGACTGCTGCTCTTTTCAGCCATTGCTCTGCTTGTGCTGTGCATCGCAGTGTAGACGTACTGTGATGGTTTCAAATGTAAGATGTGCAAACATCAAAACCCACCCCTTAGCTGAGCATTGTCCTTTGAGTGCTCTTCACCTGTTCCTGAAGGATCGCAGTAGCTGTCTGTACAGAGTGGTAGGCTTCCTTCACATCCGTGTAAGATAGAGGAGACTGCCTGAGTACTCTGCTGGGGTTACTGTATGTTTGTAATTCTCATGGGCAAGTTTCGGACATAGGACTCCGTGTTCTCCAGATTAGCAAGTGCTCTTTCCTTTACACAGTCATTCAAGTTGCTCATCGCAGGGCAGTTCCTTGGGAGCATGTTCAGAGAGCAGGGCTGAGCTCATGGGTAGGGAGCAATAGGGGTCACAGCTCTCAACAGGAGCCAAAGGGTTTGCTGTAGAATCCATAACTAACTCCAGTGCAGTCTTTAAATGTCCTCTGGCCTCAAGTTGACCAGTGTAACAATGATCCACAGCACATGCTAACTGCTGTCCTTTAGACTGGTGTCCTGCCTGACCAGAAGTCGCTTCAAGGAAGTCTGGCCTGAAGGATGGTGTCTCCAACAACACATCGGTCCTCTGACTATCCCTTGGTTTGGGTACTGGATATGGACTTGAAAATCTAAGTGTCGGGGTTGAAAAGTCTGGTAACGAACCAGTTCCAGAACTATTAAAGCAGGAAAAGCATAGATGAAGGGTTTAAATCGTTATTCTGATCTACTCTGGAAATGGCTCTTAACACTTCCTTAATCCTCCGTCTCTTCTGCCTTTCCCCCCTCCTTCCTTTGTGCTTCAGGAGCAGTTTGCTTCTACACCAAGGGCAATTGTTTGCCTTTGACACCGGGAAAGTGCTGATGTGGCACATACAGTTCAGCCAGTGGATGATGTTGGTTCATCAGAGCTGATGGCAGATGTTAGCTCCTGCAGCAGAACACTGCAGTGTGAAGCAGCTCCAAACAGCCTTCAGATCTCTGCACTTGCTAATCAGGTCACAGTGAAAGTGCTAAACTGCTCGGCCTCAAGGCTGTCAAGTTTGATGCTGGGCCTTTAATTGATTCACCCACTGACATTTCTGGCATTCTCTGGGCACTCTCCAGGAGAAGACACTGCAAGGTAAAAAAACTTGGTGGATTCCTTCTGCAAGGGAAAATAGTGAGCTTGTCTCTTTTGTGTTGCCATGGCCACCAGTATTGCTGGGCATCCCTTACTCTCACTTTAAGGAGGAGCGGAACGCTGTTTCTATGGTGTTCAGAGCATACATTGTAAAGGATAGTACCTTGGAGTGGTCGCTGCTGTTTGTTTTAAATGCATTCCTAATCTGTTTGCTTACGAGGCAGGTATTCCTGCCTGCTGTCAGCAGCACTAGCCTCCAGTCTCCAATGGACCCAGAGCCCTGACTGGCACCACATACCCAGTTGTTAGCGGAATGCGCAGTGTACACTAAGTGCCAAGGAACCATACTGTTTGTTACCAGTGTACTGAACTGCAGTCATGGTTTTGGTGCCAGTGTAGCAAACTACTGGCCAACTGAGTTTCCTGCCCTGCTCTGCGTTGTCTACTTCTTCCCTCGAGAGCTCTGGTCCCAGAGCAGTTTCTGGTCTGACAGAGGAGAGCGGTGTTTCCTAAAGGCAGTGCCAAGGAGAAGGTCTAATGTCCTGGAGTAAGGAGGGATGAAGGCACTTGTGCTGCCCTCCCAAGAAGGACACAGCTCAGTCATACCCGGGGGTAATCCCAAGCTTCACAGCAGGTTCTCTGCATTGCTGGGGTTTTCCAGCACCGCAGGTTTCCCCTGGATCAAGTGTGGGCACATCACCCTATTTCTGTCACATTAGCCGAGGCATGGGATGTGAAGTTTGTGCCAGCACTATGTTTTTATGTTGGATTTATGCTGGCCTGGGAGGAAAGACGTTATCTGACCTGGCCAAAACTTGGAGCTGAAGAGGCAGCGCTGGCACAGAACTTGTCAGCACGGAATTAAGTCATCATTTCCCTTTATTTGAATTGGCAGCATGAGTTCATTCTGGATCGGCACTTTCATCACGCGCTGGCAGCATTTCTGGTGGAGTATTAACAGCCCTGAATCAGGATTTGCCCAGATGTGGGACCACAAACTTGTTTGAGCTTACTGTGGTGAAAAGGCAGGGAGCTACCGGGCGGCAGTTCTTACCAGGTTTCAGAATGCTCCTACGCAGTTTTCTAGTTGGGAACGGTTTCCTCCCCCCTGGAAAACACACCCTCGGAATTTCTATCTAAGCAGTAAACCCCCACTCCCATGCAGAAAACCCACGGATTGAAGGCTCAGATGTAACTTTGGACACACTCCCCCTGAAGAAACCTTCTGTGTACATGGAGAGAGGACTCCTTTTGTGGTGCAGAGAATCAACAAGGCATAAATCACCGTTTGTTTGCTCGTTGCTAGTCATGCCGAACAAGAAACCACCACCGGATCTGTGAAATTCTCCCATTATGCCCGATCCCCTTGGGACCACGGCAAGATGTTGTGTTCCGCTGGCTGCAATGTGGTGCCTTCCCAATTGCAGTCAGGATAGTGCGACACACCAGCTCCAATGCTGGAACTGCGTCACGCTTCTTTTCCTTTTTTTCCAAGAAGAATTTGAAAATCAGTGGTTCAAAACCGTAAAGTAGGTTCCAAATAGAAGTCATTGGCTGGAAGTTCTAGTCTTTCAGCACTTCTGTTTGCTAAGGGATGCTTGGAGTAAACAAGCACTCTTTTACCCCCAGTTTCTGCTAAGCACTTGCCTTTTGTTTGGGACCCAGTACCCCTGGTGGAATGAGGTAATGCCTACATCTCCTAGGCCTGGAATGTGCTCAGATTGGGTAGGAGGATAATACCTGCTCTTTGGTAAACACCGGGTGAACTCCAGCTCAGCCTCCAGTGCACAAGGAATGAGGATGGCTAGTCCAAACACAAAACCCCCCTTCTTCAGTTTAGCAACCAACTCAAAAGCTCACACAGGTGCTCTGGAGAGCATTCAAAACACTTTACACACACTGAAATGCACGCTTCAAACCAAGAGTGTCTTCAGACTAAACTGCATCAGTTTAATGAGCCAGTTAGGACTACGTTAGTGCACACTCCGGGTTTACATTCAGTCGTGAGGAAGCAGGTGCTGTTGAAGGAGGCTTCAGAGGTGTAGGCTGAAAGAACCCTGGTCCTGACGGAGCAATAGCTACCTTCTGACAAAGTAAGAGCTAACTCCTCTGCTCTGCTCAGTAAAAAAGAGATCTGTTTCACCGAAGTTCTTTGGCACTCCTGATACAGGAGAAGAATCTTCTTTAAACATCAGTCGGACAAGCACAGCGTTCAGAAGTACGTTAAATAGCATTTATTGAGTTTGCAGTTTCAGGGGCAGAGCTATAATCCCAGTCCCAGCTATTCACACACTGCGGCAGCAAACCCTCACGTTCTTTCATCCATTTAACAAAAGAACAGTAACACAGAACATCATAAAGCGGGGGTTAAAAGCAATTAACCCTACAGTCTCAGCTTTGAAAACAGGAAACAACCCAAAGTCTCATTGTCGTTCACCGCTCTGCCTTCTTGATTAAACACAGTACGTTTTTATGGAAGAACAGCTGTGTCCTCCTGGCATCTTGGAGACGGTCTGAGGAAGGAACACTATGGAAAGCACCGAGAGCTTTCCCACACAGCACCGCGACAGCAGGACAGTTAACGCTGACACCAGACTGCAAAGAATGCCTCACAAGATGGAGGGATGCTACCAAACAGCCAGTTGGGAAGAACCCCTCTTTTGGGAAGGCCTTTGTGTCTGGAGCTGATTCTGTGGGCATATACAGTCAACCAACCATCAGGAGCCCGCCCGTAAAATCTGATGGCAGAGGTTGTTTTCATTTTCACAATGGTGACCTTTCTGTGTAGTAAAAAAAGGCATCACACAATATACAGAGATCCGTATTTACAGAGTAAATGGCTGAAGAGTAATGGGATACAGGGACATTCACGTCCAGGTATTAACAAACAACAGCCCTTATGACAACTCAGGGCTTATTCAGTTTGTTTCAGCTAGTCCTTTCCTCCACACATGGACTCTCTCTTCTGCAAACGAGAGGCAGCCCAAAGTCACACGGTAAGAAGCATGTGCTGGCTCTCCCTTAAACCATGGTCATGACTTTTAAGGAGGCAGGCTGGAATCTCCTAATCTTCTTCTTTAGTGCCTTTGACGCTTTGATTCGACAGATTTTGGGCACTGGGGGAAGATGTCTGGAAGAGGCCTGAGCAGTGCCTGACTGTCTGGCTGAACCTTCAGGCCAAATGAGATCACTTTCATCTCCTTCATCGTAGTCAAGGGCAAGGCTGCTACTGTTACTGCTGCCATCTGAATCACTTTCACTGGACTCGCTGTCCCCGAAACGGTTAGCGGTGAAATCACTGACCTCCCCTTCGCTAGTCTCCGCAATGGTGGAGTGAAAGAGGGAGGCACACTCTGCAGAGTACTCAGAGTGGTCTGACTCGCTTTTGGTGGAAGCTCCGTGGCGCTGACTCTTGGAGCGAGCCCTCGTGCCTACGGTGCGCAGGACACCAGCCCTCCTTGCCTGCTGCCTCGGCACTCCCAGGCCACAGTTACTAGAGAAATTGGCTGGGTGAGCCTTGGCAGAGATCTCCACTGAGGACTGCCACTTGCGCTGCTTCTTCTTGTTGGCTGGGTCTATGCAATCTGAGTCAAGGGAATACAGCACGTTGGCAGAGGCTCTGTATAGCTCTGGCCTGGACGGCACAGTGGGGAGCCTGACCTGCACAGGGAACAGACTAGACTCTGAGCAGGACCTGCCAGTGTCGTCACCAGAACATGAAAGTCTCCGGACAAGGCTCTTCACTCCGTGTGATCTTTGGGGCTGATTCCACTCAGCAGGCAGCCCCGCAGTCGCATGGGTCCCTCTTGCCTTCTCAATGCAGAGGGCTTGCTTCCCAGGCCGTGTGGCCTTTTCACTGTTCCTCCTCTTAATCTTCACTGCCTTTGTTTTGGAGCTGGCAAACTTGACCCGGACTTGGTGGGATTCTGCAGGGACAAACTGAGCGTGAACAAACTCACTCCGTGTCACTTGCTCATGACCCTCAGCACTGGCTGATTTAGCATTGCCACACCTTTTGAGAGGCACCTTTCTGGGTGGGGTGGCTTTAGTGTTCCAGGTGTCCAGGCTGGAGTCCTCCTGGCAGAGCTGTGAGGAGGATGAGCTGTCCTCCATGCTGCTCTCTGACGCTTCTGCCAGAGGAGAACCCCTTGCTGCTGACTTGGCAGGGTAACAAGTACTCACAGTTGAGGGCTCTGTGTCAGGCAGAGTGGATAGCTGTTCTTCACTCACACAGTGCATGGTCTCCTGCTGCTTGGCACATTCCCCCTCTGGCACCTCTCTCAGCAGCTTCCCTTCAGCTTCGTTACTTTCCAGAAAACTCACTTGCTTTTCCAGCTGGCTGCTGCTGCTGTTAATTTTCACTCCACCAGCACTGGGGGTTATAATGAGTCTCTGGTGCACTGTGATCGGTTGGTTCTTTGTGGAGACCCACTCACTGCCATCAGCCCGACTGTTCCCTTTGCATCTCGTCAGCTGCAGCAATTTATTGATGTACCCGCCAGGCTTGGCCTCAGCGGCTGGTCTAGTCCTAATCAAGCTGGGACCTGTTGCACTAGGCATGGGTTTGCTGGGAGAAGCCTGGAGGTCTGCTTCTGTGGATGTCCCCACCAGGGAGAAAAGGGGACTTTGCAGAGCCACTGCATGAAGGGGGCTGGGGTAAGGATACACGTCAATGCCGTTCTTGGAGACCAAGTCGTTCTGGAATTTGGAGTCCATGTTGAGCAAGTGCCCGTCTCCAGCATGGCACACAGGCAAAAAGCATTTGGGGTCTGTTTCTTTCTGGAATCTAGTGTCTGCTGGAACCAGTCTTTCCAAGTCACCTACACAGAGGATGAAAATAAATCACCTAATTAAATCGCAGACAGTTACACTCAATCTGGCTTACGCTCAAAGTGCTATTCCCGAGGGATGTGCTAGCTTTTACCAAGCATCAGTGGCAGGATGGAGAAAACCGTTTCAGTCCTTCAGATCACTGAATTACTTGAAGGCTTTTATTCACTGAGCATAGCCAAGATGATAATGCCAGCAATAAAACTCACTCCTCTGCAGAACATGTAATTAGTGCTCCACGGGTGGAAGTAAATCTGAGCACACACAGAATGTTACCGAGTGCCAGGGACTAACAGGAACCCAAACAGCCAAACAAAACCAATGCATTTGTTTCAGTCCCTAGCGGGGGTGAAGAGTGACTTCAACAGCCAGAAAGCCTGAAGCCCAATGTCATGTAAAATGAGTCAACACAACAGGCACATTTTTTGCACACTGACTGCCCCCGGACAGACCTGCTGTGGATGTGTGACTCTAGCTCAGAAATTCCTCTCGTTTCCAGCACGCACAGACAATCACAGTATTTTTTAAAGCAGTTACACCTGAATTCCAGCCTTTCCTTCAAACCTTTTATATCAGAGTGTCTTAGATAAATCTATAGTACTCAGCCAGCTGCTTTAAGATGAATTAACCAGGCACTGGGTTGCATGCTGTTTTTCATACATCCCTGCATCTTCACTCACACAGGTATTCAAATATTAGGATGTTCTGATTTCACTGGCAGATGAACTAAGACAGCATCTCAAGGCCCATTACAATTCTATCCCACCCCCCTCAGTATTTTTCCATTTCTAAATGCATTCTCCTCCTATTTGTTATTGGTTAAAAGTACCTGAGTGTGGAAACAAGTGAAAGTTGGACACGAAAGGGTTTGGCTCTGTGGTTTCAATCAGTTCTCACTTGGTGTGTTGAAGACGAGTGCTACAGATTGGTTACCTATAGGTGTATTAGGTCCCAGAAGTAGTAACTAGGATTCTGCCTTTCTCTTGAAAGCATCCAGTTCTGCAGTCAATTACCTGTGGAAACTGGCCTTGGTCGAGACCTGGCAGGAGTCCCAGGAATGTCTGCGCTAGCTGTAATCCGACATCCATCACTGACATAGGGTCCCTGCTGCTGGAAGCTGGTGGTGTGCACAGTAGTTTCATCTGCAGATTTGGGTCGGTAATCAAACACACTGAGCCTTGCTTTAGGGTGTTGAGAGCTTGGCAAGAGACTGGTGTGGGAGGAGGAGATGGACTCACTGTACACAGAGGTACAAGAATTGGAGAGTGAGCAAGAACCACCGTCACTCAGGTCATAGAAACCTGCGGAGTTGAAACAAATAGGAAGGTATTTATTATTTGCAGTAACAAAGCATGCTCTGTATGAGGATAGAACAAAAGTGAAGTACCTCTTCATTTGCTACGTACCACATGCCTAAATTAACCATTACTCCTTTGAGTAACTTTAGCAGAGGGATACTCCAGCTCAACCACCGTTTACGGCTTCTGCACATTTACTTGGGCACTGAGCCAGTCTGGCACAACACTACATGCCTCATTCTGAGGGTGGGATGGGGTGAAGTGCAGCATCTTCACACCCAGTTCTCTACCAGAGAGCCTCTTTGGAGACTGTTATGCAACTGGTGCAAAACAGAGCTCTCCGTGCTGTTGAAACTTGTGTTAGGTGCACATGAGCACAGCCTGGATTGGAAAGTAGAGCGAAATCCAGGCTGTGATCACGGCTGCCAAGTCTACGATAGCTGAAATGTCTAAGCAGAGAATGGAAATTATCTTCCCTCTCCAGGTCACGGCCAATTCATTATGTGTGTACTAAAAAGAGCTCTGTATGAATTCACTGTAGTTATTCCTATTATTCCTCTCTGTATAAAGCAAATAGAAAAGGAAGATGATTCCTTCCCAGTTGTTTGTGCCCAAGTGCACAGGTCCTGAATACTCGACAGAAACTTGCCCTTTTTATACCCACCCCAAGGACCAGGTGTGAATCTGCGAGCTGTAAATGGGAAAATCCTTTCCTTGTTGCACTGAGCACTTAGGGCTTTTCAAATTCTGTTTGAAAGAGGCTGTCCCACTGTCACACACTGGGTAACAGAGAGTGGTTTTAACAGACATGCCGGCTACACAGGTCTGCAGTATAGCTCTCTGTGAATCACACCAGAAAAGTGAAACTTGCTGGCCATGAGAGCTGTGGTCAGCAAACAAAGAGGTCCGAGTCATTTAATAGGGAGTTTCAGATTTACACAAGTGAGAAAGCATTCAATTGGCCGAAGCACTGCAGTAGCAGTCATCTTCAAAGCCTTAGTGAGGTTCAGGACCCTTCTTGGGTGCAAGCAGGGCACTACCATGAACATGTTGTTCTCCTTCACCTCCAGTTAAGCATTCTAGCCAGTTTACCCGTGGTCCTTCTGCACGAGGTAATTAATAAATCCGTCCCCTCTTCCTTCCATTTTTGGCTAAAATGTCAATTTAAAATGTGAAAAAAGGACAACAAATGCTGTTTGTGTGGATAAGCATTTTCCAACTAAATCAACTTTGCAGCAGAATCCCACCCCTCTGTGTGTTCTCTATGCCAGATGAGCACGCTCCACCTCAGCCATGGGGCACTGTTTCTGACCAAGCAATAGCACGGGCTTTGCTTAGCAGCTCTCCCAGCACCACACCCCTGGGAACAAGGGACCAAGCACACATTACCTGAGCTGGGTCGGCTGTCGCTATCCAAGTATTCGCTGGAGGTCTTACTGACGTCCAGTTTCAGCTCACTTATTCGCTGATCTAGCTGATCCAGGTGGCTTTTCAAACCAACATCCTGCCTCCTCAAACGAGACTGAGTCAGGAGTTGAAACAAGAAAGAGAAAACAAATAACCACAGTTAGAATCTCAGTGGCAATGCAAGAATTCAGACCATCTGTACCAGCCAGATTCTGCTCTCATCAAGTGTGTTGCTTAGCTAAGAGCTGTTGCAATTGGCTTTCTGCAACAAGACCGACCTACAGGGCAGGTACAAAACATTCTCAGAATATGCTGTCTTCCTCCTAGCTGAATGCGTACATCATCTCTCATAATGAGCACATTTATTTTAAGCTTTGGGTGTTGTGTTACAGCTATGGCACAAACTGTCACCTCTAAAGAGAACAACAATCTTCTAAATAATGAACGTATTGACGTGCTGGCCAAGAAGACCTATGACACCCTGGTTTGTGTCAGAAAGAGTGTGGCCAGCGGGAGTAGGGAAGGGATTGTCCCCCTGTACTTAGGGCTGGTGAGGCCTCCCCTCTTGTACCGGGTTCAGTTCTTTTGTTCAGAGAAGATTAATGAGATTGATGAAGAGACTGGAGAGGAGTGGCTGAAGGACTTTGGGTTGTTTAGTCTGAACAAAAGAAGACTCAGGAGAGACCTTACTGCTGCCTATACTGAAAATGAAGTTGTGGAGAGGTGGGCGATTGTCTCTTCTCATGAGTCACAGGACAAGAGGAAATGGCCTCAAGTGGCACCAGGGGAAGTTTAGGTTGGACATCAGGAAAAACTTCTTCCTGGAAACAGGGTGGGGGTTGAATCACTGTCCCTGGCCATGTTTCACAGTTGGGGAGATGTGGAGCTCAGGGACAGGGTTTGGGGGTAGGTTGGGACAGTTGGGTTCAGGGTTCGACTTGATGATCTTGAAGGTCTTTGCCAGTCTAAATTATTCGGTGATTCTATACACTGCTTTTAGCCACACACTGTCTCTGAGCAGAGAATGAAGCAAACATTATGGATTGCCTGCACAAACAAAGACACTGCTTGATGAAAGGAAGCTGCTGCAGGTAGAGGTCTCTTATTGCCACACAAGGTAAAGGCAGTACACTCGCTTCTGTCAAACCCGTGGCTCTGGCAGCACACGTTTCACGTTGAAAGAAACACTGCTCAAGCTGTGACATCCATTTTGCTGAAAAGTTTTCCTTGTATGACTCGTAGCTAGGTATTTCCACACATTTTATGCAAGGAGAAGGTGGCATTTGAATACTGCTGTGAAAATGACTGTACTTACAATAAATTATGTCTCAAGCTTGTGAATAATCATCCTTCAGAAGCCAGCCGTAAGGTCTGCATACTGTCTACAGATTGCATACTGCAATCACTGACTAGGATGATCTGAGGTAACAGCTCCCGCAGTCATCTCCCCGTGTTTATGCCGTCAGCTTGGTGAGGCAGATGGCCAGGCGTTAGGTACCAGCCAAAGAACCACACTTGGTTTCTATCGCAAACTTCTCGCATGCTGCTTGGCAAACTATACAGGCCCAGTCGGTATTTAGGCAGCTCCTGATTACATTGCACCTCACCATCCATCCAACAGGACTTTACGGAAAGGTGGTCTCTTGAAGGTGGTTGTAAAGTTGTGGCAACAGCCCTCGAGAGACTGGGTTTTCACTCAGTACTGGTGAGAAAAACGTGACTCGGTATGGGTACCTTTCAGATTTTAAAACATAGGTGGCAGTCCTAGCAGCATTTCCATCCCCAAGTATGATGAAAATCATAATATAGGTGCCTTGAGCCAATTACAGTGTCTGCAGAATGAATCGGGTGTGTGCCCAGTCCTGACCACCCTTTCCTGTGCTGGCATTACTCAGCTCTTCGTATCTGCGTGCTTACGTTTCTCCAGAGCTGTAATACTAAAAGCAAGGAAAGCTAATTTCCTGAGGTAATCAGTGAATTATTAGGACCTAGGGTTCAAGGAAGAGAAAAAAACCCCACAGATGACCTGAGTCTCACAAGACAGCCGTTACAGCCGGTGAACAGAATAAAAGCCATTTCCAGCACACTGTGATGGAGAACGGGAGGGACGAGAAACAAACCCTTTCTCTCTTAGTGTCACACCGGCAGAACGGTTGGCGCTCAAGAGGCTCATTATTGCTTCCTAGGAAAACTCGTGGTGATTCTCTCTTCCTGTTTGGTATAAAGGAAGGAGTGGACACTAGAGGTGATTTTCTGCCCCGTCTGACTGACCAATGCATGGCCTCCTCAGTACTTGTACATTTCCTTCTTGGTGGAAAAGCAGGATCGTGCCGTGCCCCCTTCAATCCCACCTACTCAGGAAATCACAGTTTTGTTTTCATGGCTGGAATTAATTGCCTAATGATTAATGTTTTGCCAGCCAATCCCTCAGTCTGTGGTTTCTGATTAATGACGGAGAGGCCACAAGGCTCTCAGGTATTCAGAGATTATTTATTATACCTCCAGGTTCTGTCTGCGCCTTCACAGCATTTTAACCAACACACATAATTTACCTCGTCGTTGTTAACCCTTTTATGGTGTCTCACACCATTTGGTTTCCATGTTTCCAGCAGATTTGGTAGCTTTGATCTTTCAGTTAACTCCTTCTGCACTCCAAGATGAGAAGCATTCCTCAAACCACTTGGATAAGGACTTTTCAGTGTGTTTGAGGTTATTACTGCTCGAACAACTGCGTTAACTAAGCAGCCCGAGAACAATAAATCCTGAAAACACTGTTTCTCAATTCACCACATGAATTTTACATGGGAAAACCTTGCAGGTGAAACTGACTGTTTGCTTTGGGCAATGCAGCTGTGAGGACTTCTGTACACCGCACAACCCAGGGCCAAGTCGACCAGTGCTACCCATGGCCTAGAGTTTTCGGGAGCCAATTCCAGGGTATCACCAGAACCCCCCATTTCTCAGAAGGAATGCTCGCTAAGAGCGGATTCCTTTCAGTCAACCCAAATTGGTGCCCTAAATCAAGGCACCGAAATCCATTTGTCATATTTGCCTACACTTCTCGACTATTCATCTCTTTGGTGTGTTGGGACATTCATTGGTGCTAATTAGCTTCTCACAATTTGATTAATCCAGCTCTATTTGGGAAAGGAAAAACTATAGCATTAATTCTGTCTGGTTTTGCACAACTGAAAATCTCTCCACCCTTGGATCTTGTGGTAACTGATGGTGCAAAGCAGCCGGTTCCAGGAGAAAACTGACCTAACCTATCCCAGAACCTTACTCTAAACTGAGGTGAATTCCTTCTGAAGGCATCACTTTCTTTTGGTTGACAACAACTTACAATTATTTTAATATGAAAAGAACTTTTTAAAACCCCTGGTCCAGGATGTTTTTTTCTATTTAAAGCTATCTAAAAGGAAAAGCATTAGTGAAAAGTGCAAGGCCTCAAGTGTTCTGGTTTCTCTCTCTTCAGTAAAATGTGTCCTTCTCCCATTTTTATAACACAATCCACCTAAACTCTTGTGAAACACAGCGTGTCCAAACCAGCCAATTCGTGTAAATATGCGCTTTGAGGAAACAGCTGAGAACATGCAGGATGCTGCAGTGTTAGCGACCCTTCTGTTTTGACAGCAGAAGTGACACACATTTTCATCTTTACATTAGCTGCAATTTGCATCTCTCGGTGATATAGTTTGGCCAACCATTGGCTGCTAAGTGATCCCACTTCTCTCTGCTGCTCTTCTGACACAGAAAGTTGATTCTGTTGGCACCTTACAGCTGCAGGAAGAGTGCCTGGTCACCAAAAAGATGCTAGCTGGGGCCAAAGAGAACATGACTGCTAGGAGCAGCAGAAAGCCTGCAGCAGACTGTTGGAAAGGCCAGCTGCTAGCTGTCACTGGTACCTGTTGCTGGCAAAGAGCCAGGGATGCTGGAGAGGCACGTACATGTGGTCTCCACATCTGATGGCTCTACTCCCCCAACTCCTGCTAGCGGCACAGGACTGCCTCATCTCTAGTGTGGAGATACCTTGAGCCAGCTCCAACTGCTACAGTTTGCCAATTTTATGCTGAAAGGATCCAGACTTTTTATGAATTAAACAATGACCGTGCTAAAGCCCAGAGCTACAGCCCTGCCTGAAACGTGGACCAAGATGCACTGTGAAGCAAAGCGACATTTACATTGTTCATGAGTTTCCCACTCTGTAAGCTTAGAGAGCAGCGATCACATACGCTGTCATCCATGGACCAAGAACAACGGCGATGAAGATGTAACACTCCCTGAGCAGTGCTGTGCTTTGCCTTTTCTGCTCGTTTTCCAGTGTTAGCCCTATTTCCTGTGATAGTGAACAGAGTTTTCAAGGGGTTTGAAAGCAGTATGCTGCCCAGAATGAGTCACCAAGAGGCAGTTGTCAGCCTGTAGTCACAAGGTTCCTAGGATCTCTGGACTATTAACAGGCTGTGAAGTCTGTCTTCAACTGGGTTTGCTTTGCTTTGAGGTACGTACCTCTACTCAAATACACGAAAAACCCAGTAAAGGCACCAGGCACACCAGCCTGAAAAGCTTCCAGCAGCAGCAGGGCAATGGGAAGAGCTCTGTACCACTATTTTAAGCTTTCACACAACTGCGTTACAGCTGAGGAACCTGCCCCTGGATTTTATGCAGTTCTGAGTCATCCCACTGAAGCTTTATGAACACTTCCCACCAGGCACCCCCAGGAGACACGTTTTCCATAATTGCACTGGCACCTACTGGTGAAATCCATCCCTCTCCCGCGGTGTGCAGAGTTACCCTCATCCTCGGCACTCCTGCATTTCTGAAGGCACCAATTAAAGGCCATTTTTATTTTATTTTATTTTATGAGCAGTTTCCCATTGTCCTCGAAAACCCTTGTAAAGCCCTGGTGAAGTCCCAACAAGCTATCCTTTATTTTCATGCTTTATTTGAAAAACATAAACCAGTAATTAAAGCACCAGAGCTGATGAAGAGCAGCAGTCACTATGGTCTGAGGTCACTGGGTTGGACACTGTTAACAGTGGCCCCAGACGGGTAATAAATGCATTCCGTTCTTTCATTTAGTTAAAAAAAAAGAAGGAAAGACATAAAGTAAAAGCAGTTAAAATGATCCACAGCAGGTAATGAAGTGACGAGCTCTACCCCTTGTCCTGCAGTTTTTACTTTAATCATGAGATTCTCGCTGCTGTGTTCCCACATACGGTGCTTAGGTTTCCCTGAAGGTTAAAGCCAATTTTATTCCAAGATGCTGCCTGATAAAGCTGCCCACGGGGAGCAGATAACTGCGCTGTGTTCACACCTGACTGGTAACGGATGGCCAACCCTTGCACCGGTACAGGGAGGGAAAGAGCTCCGAGTTTACTGAGGTGTGTAATTGCCCACACTAGACATTAAAGCCCTTTACCCTTTGATTGTTGTCTCACCTATGGAGCCTGCTTTGGTCACAATCCTGATTTGTATTTTCTTTCACAAAAAAAGCCCTGAACCACTCTGCAAGCAGCTGGTGAAACATTTCAAACACAAGGCCTGGCATTCATAGAAGCACAGAATGGCTTGGAAGGAACCTCTGGAGGTCATCTAGTCCAACCCCACTGCCAGAGCTGGAGCACCCAGAGAAGACTGCACAGGAGACACGTCGAGGTGGATTTTAAATACCTCCACTGGAGGAGACTCCACAAGCCCTCTGGGCAGCCTGCTGCAGGGTTCATTCCAGTATTCCTCTCTTTTGATCTCAAATTCACGGCAAGAACGAAGTACTCGGGGCTCAGAGCCCATTCCTGGTGGACTGACTGCCACACAAGTGCAGAGACGCGCAGAGCTGCGGGCATAGCGCGGTGTACGGGCACCGCGGTGCAGCACCCACACCGAACCACTCATCTCTGGTGGCAAACTGCTGCCATTCAGAGGCGAGCGCGGACGAGCGGGACCCGTGAGCTACTGAAGTTAATCATCTGTTCTCCTCGGCCCCGATAGATGGGCAGTGCCGGGTCACATCTCTCGAGCGCTGCCGTGACCCCGAGTCGGGCGGAGCACCCGGCGCGGAGCCGGGACCGGGTGAGACCCAGACCGTTGCAGCAGCAGTCACCCACCCCAACGAGCCCCCGGCCCCACCGCCCGCATCTGCGCCGGGACTCCCAGATGTGGAAGACGGGCCCCGGGGGCAGCGCCCCTTTCCTTTCCTTTCCGTTCCTTACCAGCTGCAGCTTGAGCGCGGAAAGGGTGTCCTCCAGCCGCTGCTCCTTGCTGTGCGCGGGCGGGGACCGGCGCTCTCCTCCACCCGCAGCCGGGCTCTGCGGCATGGCCAGGGCGGCCTGCACCAGCTCCCGCTGCTTCTCCCGCAGCACCTGGAGCTCCTGCAGCCCGGCCAGGGTCGCCTGCAGCCTCTCGCCCACCCGGCCGCGGTCCCAGCCGCCCGCCCTCGGTGCCCCCAGCAGCATCGTCAGCGCTGGGCCGCGACCCCGGCCATGGCAGTGCG